>SIJG01000004.1:394581-617782 GCA_023374025.1 Heterodera schachtii
CAATCATCACCAGCAAAATAGGGGTCAAAGCAGTGAAGAGTTCGTCTGATTATGTGTGTGAATGAATTTGTTGGCACTTGACAAATGGTCGATCATTTGGAATTATTGCATGAAAATTGTTGCGTTTTGAATGTTTAAAAAGAAATCAATAGTATATCCGTGCTTGGAAAGCGAAACCCTGCATTAAGCCCATTAGAAGGAGCGCAATTTGTGAATATCCCGGCTTTTTATAGCCATTTTTAAACGGATTTGATGCTCTAATTTTCTCTGATCAGAAATGCTCTCTCAATTTCATTTGTTTATTTTTTTCGAATATAAATATGATTGTTTATAGGGTTTTAGGTAATCGTTTCAAACGACAAATTAAATATTAAATCAACATAATAAATTAAATCTCGATCGGCTTATGATTATCCAATTTTTTGCCAGACACACCGGCAAATTTGTAGAAAAAATTTAAAATTAAAAAAAAAAATAACAAATTTAGGAAAATATCGGTCATATGGCCCGGAGCCCAAAATGGCCGAAATATATACCAATCGATAGCTCTCGGTCTGTAATGGAAAAATCCGAAAGAATTTTTTTGCGGCAACCAATCCCTGAAGAGTTACAGACCCGGGACTGAAGTGGCCAAATGCCTTTGGGACTGAACCGTCCAATTACTTAAAACGCACGAATTGCGACAAAATAGATATCATTCGATTCCTCTCGGCATATAACCCAAGAATCTGAAAGAATTTTTGGATAAAAACGAAATTGAAAAAAGTTATGGGTCTGGGTCATCAAAATCGTTAAAACTGTTTTAAACCGGTCAGTCACAAAAAAAGGAAAAATCAATATAAAAGATTGAATTTAGCTTATTGCGCTAAAAAACCGCCGCACACTCGACTACGGCGGCCAGTAGGTGGGGCGAGACTACGGGCTACGGAAGAAGTCCGCGCGTGATCCGCAGGCGGTTGACTGATTGGCGGAGGCCCTACGGGCCCCCTCAGTCAACCGCCTGTGGCGCTCGTCAGACGTCTTCCTCCGCCCTCCGTCTCGCCCCACTACTTGCTCCGTCTTCGCATGCTCCCTTTTGCGAAGTTCGAAAGCTGCAAGTGCTCTTAAGCGTTTTTGGCTCACTTAAATTGGTTTTTTTTTATCAGTCATTTTTTCGAGGTTTTGATGACCTATAACTTTTTTCATTTTTATTTTTATCCAAAAATTCTTTCAGATTCTTGGGTTATATGCCGAGAGGAATCGAATGATATCTATTTTGTCGCAATTCATGCGTTTTAAGTAATTGGACGGTTCAGTCCCAAAGGCACTTAGCCACTTCAGTCCCGGGTCTGTAACTCTTCAGGGATTGGTTGCCGCAAAAAAATTCTTTCGGATTCTACCATTACAGACCGAGAGCTATCGATTGATATATATTTCGGCCATTTTGGGCTCCGGGCCATATGACCGATATTTACCCAAATTTATTCCCCAAAATAGAGCCAAATGTATTTATTTGTTTGATTTCTGTTTCTCTGATCACACACTCCGACCGATCAGTTTTGTTCATCGATTCATTTTCTGAAAATTTAGCAGAAGGGCTCTCACAAAGCCTCAAAATTTTTTTCATTTAATCTGCGCTTCTGTGAGGCAATAAAAAAAATTTTCGAGAGATTTTTTTCCCATTGCCTCAATCAAGCTTGAGCAAAGTTATGGCCAAAAATTTATTCCTCAAAATGGCGCCAAAAACAATGTTGATTTCTGTTTCTCTGATCATAAATTCCGATCACTTTTGTCCATTCTTTCTTTCGTTTCTTCAGTAGTTATTCTCCATTTCGCGCTGAATTTCTTCCTCGGTCAAAGCTTTGATTGATTTGCCCTTGAGGGAGACCACTTTTTTGCCAAAATCCATGGTAAATCCAATTTTGTAACAGCAATCGGTTGCAACACTGTGTAAAAAACGCAATTTTATGTTTTCTTTTTTGAGAAAATTTGGTTTAAAAAATTGCTCAATGCCGTTTCGGCGCTGCCATTTCGGCGCCAGACCCTTTCACCAGACTAAAACAGTGAGAGAGGAGGAATTTTCGAGTGCTGCTCGAGAGTTGCGGTCTCAAGTCTTGGGGAAATTCTTTGGTCTTGAACAGCACTATGAAATTCGAACCCTTCCCCGCGCCGAGTGAAAATTTTTTCAAGAAAAATAGGTGGATTTTTTAAAATCGCCAACCAGTTTTTGAACTATAACTTTTTTCATTGTTAACTAAATCTAACTTTCTTGGTATCATTCGAAAGCCCTTCACATGCTCTATTAGCCTGCAAAATTGCGAAAAATTTCGTTAAGGTTCAAAAAAGTTATGGCCAAAAAAGCTAAAAAACCTGGTTTCTGATGTACTTTTGGTCATAACTTTGTTCAAAATTAACGAAATTTTTTGGAATTTTGCGGGCTAATAGAGGATTCTTAGGGCTATCGAATGATACCAAGAAAGTTGGATTTGGTTGGCAATGAAAAAAGTTATAGTTCAAAAACTAGGCTGGCGCGAAAACGACCTGGCCCGGACTATGCATGTCAATAATTTTTTGGAAATTAAAAAAGTTTTTCTTGGGGGGCGGGTAGGCTTGAATTTATATAAATTGCTCAATTTCCTCTAATTACTGAGGAAAATAAAAATAGGTAGATTGTTGTTTAAACATACAGCATGTCGATCTTCTTCTGGCAATACCTTAAAATTAATTTTTAAATAAATGTTTAAATAAAAGACAATACGCCAAACTTACATTCCCATGTATGTTTAATTTTTGTCCTTTTCTATATACATAACGTCCATTATCCGGCCGTTTATAAAGTGGATAACATTTATTTCAGTCAATTCACGAAACTGTTTAGGAAATTTTTTATTACATTTTTTTCGCTTTGTTCCAACATAGTGATTTTTCAGACATGGTCCGTGCATCATACATTTTGTTACAATTTCATAAAGTTCAGGTTCTATTTTTTCATCAGGAATTTCAGCAGATATAAATTTGTCGATATCTTCGGTATTACGCCATTTATTTTTTGGGTGTAAAGTTATTAAGAAATGTAAATGTGGGAGTCCTCTCTTTTGGTATTCGATTACCCAACAATAACCTATTACTTCTCCAAATATTTGTTTGTTAATAATCAAATCCAACAAATAGTTTTTCTTAATATTAAACACACGTGTTACTATGTCTGGCCTATCTGATGGAGTTTGACCTTTAAATAAACATTTTAAAATATCAGGGTCATTGGGATTACATGTAAAAGTGACAAATAAATCTGGTTTTCCTGTCTCGTTCACTATTGTCATTGCATCCATAAAATGCTCATGCATATTTCTTGGTCCTCCAGTAAAAGAAGAAGGAAGAATAATTTTTTTTGAATTTCTGCACCTGTTTTTGACGCACGTTTTTTTAGAAAATCTTCCACATTTGTATAGTTACTGCTACATATTTCTGCTTGATGTGTTCTAATATACTCTAAACGATCCCATTCTATTTTTGCCGCTTGGTCTACCACCCATTGTTGAAAAAGTTTTTTTACATGAAAGTGAGGCATAAATTTTCCATTTTCTTTAATAAACAATAAAAATTTTGTATAATCGCAAAGTGTAATTTTTTTCCATTTAAGTCCTTCATTTCATAATTAAATCCTTCACTTGAAACTGGGTAAAGTAATGGATAACACATAGGTTCAACGCATTTATCCAAAGGATATATTTCCTTTAAATTTTTTTCACCCTTTGGGTAAACAACAATTTTGGCCGGCGGGATATCGTCATTTGCATCACAAACCATGATCGCACATACTTCATTACTATGAGGCAAATTGTATCTTCTTTGATCATAATTCTCATTAAGGCTAAAAAGCAATTTTATCTCTGGCATTTCATTTCCTTCATTTTGACATTTTTCTTTTTCATGCTCATAAACTGTTTTCATTAATTTATATGACTGTGCGAACTTGTTATTTTTTCTAATAAATTCATCAATATACTTCATAATATTTACATCGCATCCTTCATTCATACCACATCGAATGTCTGTTGCTTCTTCAGAATCGATAAAATATAATTGCCCATTTGTTGGGGTTTCATGCCCATCAAGAGGAATTGCATTTGAATTAAATTTATGATATACTTGACCTTGTATTTTATAACATGGAGGTCCAGAAGTAGGAAATTTGAATTTAAAACAGCTTATTGAGGCACATGCAAAAGCACTATTATATCGACGAATGTTTGTGATAAAATTTTTGTGATAAGGATGTTCTATATCAAAAAGAACCTTTAATTCATCAGGGTATTCGTTTATTTTTTCTTCAATGTTTGAAAGCTTACCATCTTTACAACAATTAAAATATTTCGTCTCATTATTTCTGGATTGCTCCGATGATTCTTCAGGAAAATGTAGGGAATGACACTTTGGACAAATAGCTTTTAAGGGTCCCAAGTGGTAAAATTTTGCTTCATCATGAGATGCGGCCACACAAAATAAATTGTTTTTTTCTTTTTTTCGTTTCCTTGACTTTTCTACCTTTAAGCGATTTAGTTCTCTTTGATTTTCTAACTCTTTTTCATTCATATATATAAGTCTTAACGAATTTCTAATTTTGTTGGCATTTCGTTCATCTTCGATTTCTTTTTCATTCATTTCGGTTCTTTTCAATGCAATTCTTTTTCTATTCATTTCATACTCTTTTTCTATTTCGTTAATTTCCAACATTCTCCTTTGTTTTGATTTCCTTTCACTACCATACGATTTATTTTTGATACTTCGTTGATTATAAGAAATGTCAGAAAAATCACTGATTTCATCGAGGTTTATAATCAAATCTTTATCAATTTTGTCAATCCTTGAAAAATAGGTTTCATTCCGCTTTTTTCCGGAGCTTCGAACCGGTTCAACAGCTTTTATCGGGAGCGTACAACCCGTCTGACCGCTTTTATCGGGAGCTTGCAACCCGTCATTTTCTCGGAGAGAGGAAGAAGAACACGGAATATTAGAAAGAAAATTTTGTTTAGTACGAACCATTAAATGCTAACAAATAAAAAAATTAAACAATGAACACGCTGTGGAAGAGTATCCACAAAATTCGCACAAGGTAGTGCCACGGGGTCCGGTCAGGGGTCAGTCGGGCTCGGTCAGGTGGGTCGGGGCAATTGGTCGAACACACAATTCACACACAATTAAATAATGCTTTATTGTTCCCTCTCAAACTTGGGTAATTAAACCACATATTTAAATGTGAACAATAAAAAAATAAAATGAAAGGTGCCAGCACCGGGGAGGGGAACAAATGATCACAATTAATGGACAAAAGGTCATCACAGAAATTGGGATTGATCACAGAAAGAGGGGCCGTCACCGGGGAGACAATCACAAAAATGCGGGATTACCGGGACAATCCAAGAGGGACAAATGTTGGGGCCAGGAGAAGTGCCAAAATGTGGACAGAGAAAAAGGGACCAGGAAAAGAAATGGTCAGATGAATTGGGCCAGACCAAGGGACAGACAGAGCCAAAGTGATAGACAATTGAGCAGACAGAGCCAATGGGGGTGGTCAGATGAATGAATTTGGTTGGCAATGGTCAGTTGGGGCCAAATGGTGAGGGGCACAATGATTGGAGGAGGGCAGGTGCTGAACGCAGGCAGGAATGCCTTGGGAATGCTGAGTTTGTGATTGGAGTGATATTTGTGGCCCTATTTATATCGGAAAATTGGCTGGGGGTGCGGTGGAACGGTTTACAAAACTTGATGGGTCAGGGAGGAAAATTGGGCCATTTGGGGCAAAATTACTAACAAACAACTGATGAAATTGGACAAAAAGTGGGATGGGCCATTGAAGTGTTCTTTGCTGCCCCCTATTCTACGGTAAAAAACTATTAATTTGGGCGGAAAACATTTTACGTTGCGGGAGAGGGGGGAAATTGGGGCAAAAAACAAATGAACAAATGCGCGAGCGGGGGGAATTTGGGTGGAACGAGTGGAAATGCAAAATGATCATCAACCCCGATCAATTCCCACTTCTTCCCTCACTGCTGAACAATTTGGTCAGCAGTCGGAACCGTAAAGTTCCGACACTCCCGAGCGAGGACACATGACATTCGTCATTCTGTGTGGGCCCATCTGTGTGCGTAGTCGCTCTTCTGTTGGTGTGGCCCGTTCTCTCATCTCGGTCGTGGTTGGCTCATCTTTGCTGGGCGCGGTTGGCTCATCTTTGCTGGGCGCGGTTGGCTCATCTTTGCTGGGCGCGGTTGGCTTGTCTTTGCTTGGCGCGGTTGGCTCATCTTTGCTGGCGCGGTTGGCTCATCTTTGCTGGGTGTGGTTGGCTCCATTGTTGCTCGTTCTTGCGTTGCTTAGTTGGCTATCCTCTGACTTCGCTTGAGTCATCTGTTGCGTTGCGTGCTTTGCTGTCTGTGTCGTCGTTTGACTCATTGATTGCTCCTCGGTGTGGATGGTTG
Organism: Heterodera schachtii; assembly: GCA_023374025.1. Classification (NCBI taxonomy): domain Eukaryota; kingdom Metazoa; phylum Nematoda; class Chromadorea; order Rhabditida; family Heteroderidae; genus Heterodera; species Heterodera schachtii. Next base: position 401,037 of record SIJG01000004.1, read on the forward strand.
TCTCTTCTGTGTGACAGCTTGCTGTTCTGGGTTGATTCTACTCGATTTGATTGTCTGCTTGTTGGTGATCTGCGTTCCTGTTATGCTTTGTCTTCAATCCGCTTGCTGGTTGTGAGCATGTTGTGTCGGATCTCTTCCTTTTGAATGGTTCATGCTCTGCCGCTGCTGCCTTCTTTTGTGTTGTTCTCTTTTTGCCAGTGGCATGCTGTATTTGGGTGCGGCTGTGAAGTTTCCTTGCTCCAGGGCATTCGCTAGCCCGATGATTTGATTTCAAGCACTTGAAGCACAGTCCTTTATCCTGGATAAAGGCTGACCGTTGCTGAACGGTACTGGGTTTCGGCATTCCTCGCTTCAGTGAGTGCCATTGCAGAAGATGCAGGGTGAAGGCGGATTCCTCGGTCCTGCTTTGCTATGCCATTCCGGATTGGCACGTTTTAAGGCGCTTGATTTGGCCTTAATCCCCTATGTTGGGACTTTCGCTGTTGCGGGCTTGGTTCACTTGCTGTTGAACTTCCTCAATCGTTAAGGAAATGAATGTCGATTCCGATTGGCGGGAGTCGAATTGTTCTTCCGGAAAGTTGCTGTCAGATTGCGTGCTCGATATGCTTTTGCTTGAATTGGTGGCGTAGTTTAACGCCTTTCGGACCAATTGTCGTTTTTGTTGGCCATCGATTGCTTCGCTAGTTTAACGTCATTTCGGACAATTGTTGTTTGTATTGGTCGATGCTTCGCTAGTTTAACGTCATTTCTGACATTTGTTGGATGGTTCGCTAGTTTAATGTCATTGCGGACGTTTGATGTTGCTTCCCTAGTTTAACGTCTTTGCGGACATTTGTTGGTTGCTCCGATAGTTTAACGTCATTGCGGACATTGATGCTTTGCTTCACTAGTTGTGATGCCTTTCTGGATCAGGCTTGCCATTGTGGGTTGTTTGCCGTGGGGTTTGCGCTGTTCAGTTGTTCTGCTGCTGCTGTTCAGTTTGCGTTTCGCTGCGCTTTGTTGGCAACTGCTTTTCGTTCGAGCAGTTTGTCGTTGTCGGCCGTTTGACTTGTCTGCGCCGACGAAGTACTGCTGCCACCGAGAGCAAGCAGTACTTTGTCACTGGGGACACGGAGGTCGCCCAGTAACTGAACAACTACCGGCACGGAGACCAGGCAGTTATTCCTAGACCTACGCTTACAACCCCCAAAGTCAAATTACAGTTGGCACGGAGACCGAACTGTAATTGGTCGAGTCACTGTTGGCACGGAGACCGAACAGTGCCCAACAAAGCCCAAATTTTGCTTCCCCCCTTCCCTTTCTATGTGTCTAAGTCCGGCCACGAAGAGCACGAACTTATCCACTTTCCGAATGCTTCCCACCCCCCTGTGTCACCGGTTGCTGTTGCTGTTGCTGGCGGACGAAAGATCCACCCAGGAGCGCCACTTGTGGAAGAGTATCCACAAAATTTGCACAAGGTAGTGCCACGGGGTCCGGTCAGGGGTCAGTCGGGCTCGGTCGGTGGGTCGGGGCAATTGGTCGAACACACAATTCACACACAATTAAATAATGCTTTATTGTTCCCTCTCAAACTTGGGTAATTAAACCACATATTTAAATGTGAACAATAAAAAAATAAAATGAAAGGTGCCATCACCGGGGAGGGGAACAAATGATCACAATTAATGGACAAAAGGTCATCACAGAAATTGGGATTGATCACAGAAAGAGGGGCCGTCACCGGGGAGACAATCACAAAAATGCGGGATTACCGGGACAATCCAAGAGGGGCAAATGTTGGGGCCAGGAGAAGTGCCAAAATGTGGACAGAGAAAAAGGGACCAGGAAAAGAAATGGTCAGATGAATTGGGCCAGACCAAGGGACAGACAGAGCCAAAGTGATAGACAATTGAGCAGACAGAGCCAATGGGGGTGGTCAGATGAATGAATTTGGTTGGCAATGGTCAGTTGGGGCCAAATGGTGAGGGGCACAAGTGGGATGGGCCATTGAAGTGTTCTTTGCTGCCCCCTATTCTACGGTAAAAAACTATTAATTTGGGCGGAAAACATTTTACGTTGCGGGAGAGGGGGGAAATTGGGGCAAAAAACAAATGAACAAATGCGCGAGCGGGGGGAATTTGGGTGGAACGAGTGGAAATGCAAAATGATCATCAACCCCGATCAATTCCCACTTCTTCCCTCACTGCTGAACAATTTGGTCAGCAGTCGGAACCGTAAAGTTCCGACAACGCAACAAAATAAGCAATAAAAAAATAATGCTGCCAGTATTAGCACATAAAAACAACGAATAACTGTATTAAACAACAAAAAATAACAAAAAGAAATAAAGTTATAAAACATTAAAACCACAAACAAAAAAATCAAAACATCATTTTTTGTAACAAATCGATAAAACTTTTATGAATAAGGCTGATGAAAAAATAAATATAAACGACAACAAAAAATCGCTGTGAATTTCGAAAAAAGCTAAATGTTATATTTAAAACCGTTTTAGATATCATTTTTTAACTAAAAAAACATGAATGCAAAACCCAAATTTAAAATTCACACAATATTTTTCGTGTGATTTCTAAAGGTCAAACCTTGTTGATAATTGGTACCCAAGTGCAGTTCGCTTTGGGCAATTTTTAATGGTTTTAATGCCCACTAAATAAAAATAAAGTTTTAAAAAACAACGGTATCAATGATACAATAAATAATTTAATATTTTAAAAATAATCTCGGGTTACTATTAACGCTAAAAATCTGGATAACAAATTTTAAAGTTAATGTAACAATTTTTGAGTGGAACAACGAAGATTTGTTTTTGCTTCTAATAAAACCTTTGAAAACATTTATTGAAACTCAACATAGTCTAAAAACATTAAAAAATTAAAATATTAGCGACAAAGAGATATAACAACAAAATATTTAAAAAGATAAAACAATAAAAATATTTAAAAAAATAATAATTAAGAGAATGAAATCGGTACAAAATTCCAAATATTAAAAGATTTAAAAAGTATGAAATAAAGAAATTATTTCATTAACAAAATTAAATTAGGTAAATTCGCGAAATTACCTTTTGGCTCCTTTTTGTAAACTTCTTTTTTGTGTTTTGAGACTTTCTTGACTTGACTTCCTTTTTTAAGATAAATTTGAATTTAGATTTAAAAAAATTTTTCGGCTGAACTTTCTACAATTATCAGAAGAAACACGTGGAATTAAGAATAACGACATTTTCTCCACATTATTTTGGGGAAATTATTTTTAAAACTGTTACTCGATAACATTTAAAAATTGTGTTTTTACTTTTTGTTACATAAACAATTTTTTCAGTGTTTTTGTATATCTCTAATTTTGTTCGTTTTTGGTGTTTTTCGTTACTTAGATTCATAGATTTACTAATGATTAATTATTTCTTCCCATACAATATTTTTTATAAGGTTTGAATTATCATGATTTTTAATTTTAATGCCACTCCATGATTTAGCTCGTGAAAGAGCAACATATGTTTGGCCATGCGAAAACGGTGGTTCAGAATAATCCAAACCTATTTTTGAGAAAGTATGAGATTGGCTTTTATTAATTGTAAAAGCAAATGCTGGTCTAAGCGGAAACTGATGCCTTCGTAACAAAAAAGGAATTTTTTTTTCTTCAATAAGTGTTATTCTTGGAATTAAGGTTTTTTCTCCAATTCGATCACCACTTTTAATTAAACAATTTATTACATGTTTTCCCATTTCTAAAACCTGTAATCTTGTTCCGTTACATATCCCTCTTTTACATTTAAATTACGAAGCAACATAACCATTGAATTCTTTTTAATTTCTATTTTATAATTGGGAAGGCTTTGACATTTTAATGAATTCAAAATCTCAGGTGTAACCGGTAAATTATTTGATTCAGTTTCATCGATAGATAAATATGTTTGAATATCTCCATCTAATAAATTCATTATTTCTTCGTTATACTGATCAACAACAGAATTAAATGGAGATAAAATTGCCCTTTCACTAAACTCACAATGTTTATTTTGATTAATAATGTCCCCAAATATTTCATTTACTAAATCACCATCACAAATACACGAAGTTGGCACAGTTATATAACCATTTTTTATTGAATTACCATTTCCTATTTTAATTAGCTCTTCTGCAAATTCTTTTTCGTTTGGATCAGTTCTCATATTTTTAGTTAACTTTAAAATTTTAAAATATTTCCAGAGTTTTGATTTTTTAATAATGAGATCAGCGATTTCTGATCTTGTGGCAAATTCTTTTATAGGTAAACATTGACGAAATCTCCACTCAATATCATTGTCTTACCACCAAAAGGAAGATTATTTCCCTCAATCACGATTGATGTTTTGCTGTTGGAACCCGATTCTCGCTTTCGTCTTGTTCGTAATGTTGCAGCGCTGGACAAGAGCTTGTTGATTTGGTGCCTTCTCAATGCTTCTCTCTCTTGGTGCTGTTTGCGTTTCTGCTTGCTTGTTGGTTTATTGCTTGGCGATTCTTCGTTGGTGACCATCACGAAAGAGACGTTGGATGGTTGGCTGAGTTCGATTCGTCCCTTTCCGCTGATGACGTTGCCAATTTTGGACTGGCAAATTGTGAAGCCGCTTGGCAATTTTTCAATTGGTTGAATATGCAGCTCGTGCCAAACATCCATTCCAAGCAAGATGTCTGGTTGCCGTGGCTCGTTTGGCAGGTTAAGCTTCTTCTGTTGAAGCTCGTTGTGGTCCACTGCATTCAGTTGTAGTACCGGCATTTCGTTGAGTAGGAACTTCAACGCGTTCAGGTTAAAGATGAATCTGTCTTGGTCAGGACAAAGAATGCCGATTGCGACGCGGTCGCTTACGTATCTCTTTGGCTCTGTTTCGCCAAAGCTTGTGAGGAAGCATTCTTCCGTTCCCAGGTTAGTCAGCTCCAACCGGTTGGCTGCACTGCTTGAGATGAATGACCGGTGGCTTCCCGGATCAATGAACACTGTTGCCATCATGCTAAGGCCTGGTTGTGCCGGATTGAAAATCGTGGCCTTTGCTGTCATTAGCAATGCTCTGGTGTCCTTGCTTTGGACGGTATTGCACATCTGTTGTGGTTCGATTGCTGTCGATCGCTTGCCGTTTTGGTCGTTCGGCTTCTCTTCATTATAAGAAGTGCTTGGCATGTTGATGCCATTCTCAGATTTGAACTGATCTCTGCAGAGTGCTGTGGGATGCTGCCGTTTGCAGTGGTAGCATTTGGACGGCCGAGCGCAATTCGATGCGTGATGGTTTGCCCTCAGGCATTTGAAGCACAGCTTCTTATCTCTGACGATGCTGATCCGTTCGTTGAGTGTGCTGACTTTTTGGCACTCGTCGTGCCAATGATTGCCGTTGCAGAAAGTGCAAGGGTATGGTGGACCCTTTTCGACGCCTTGTGCTTGATGTCGAGTTGGCTGTTTGTTTGCTTTTTGCGTGTGCTGATGCTTTACATAGCCTTGCTGCCTTAGACCCTCATCCAGTGATGAGACGATGAATGACTCGTGCCGTTGTGTGCTTGGTTGATTAGGCCTTCGTGACCTTTGGTTTGATGTTCTTGGCGATTGTACTTGCGCGGCTGAGACGACTTCTGCTTTTGGTTGAACGTAGTGGTGTCCGTATTCGCCCATCACTTCTTGGATTTGGACTTCCTTGCGGACTGCTTCGTTAAGCCCGTCCCGGAATTTTGTTGTTGTCCAATTTGTCGGATCCTCTCCCTTTTTGTTGAGGATGTTGCGTAGGAAAGCTGGAGTCAGCTTTTTCTCCAGCATGAGGAACACCTGCGGTCCCTCGATGTCCTCTCCGGCGTTGTTCAGCTCTCTTGTCAGTCGTTCGAGCTGAAGAAGGAAGTCTTTTGTGTCTCGGAGACTTCTGCACGTCTTGATATTGGCGAGCTCAAAGTGTAGCGCCCTGATGTGCTCTTCAGGGGCGCCGTAAGTGTCTTTCAGCAGCTGGAGGACCGTCTCGTAGTTTTGATCCTCCAAGCGGAACCCAGCAATGAGTTCCCGTGCTTCTCCGCCCAGAAGATTGCGGAGCAAGTTCAGCTTCTGTGCTTTGCTGATTGATTGGCTGCCGATGGCCGATTTGAAGGACTCGTAGAATTCAGGCCACTTTCGCTTTTGGCCGAAGAATTTGTCCAGCTGGATTGGCTGGAATTGATAGAGCGGTGCCGTGAATGTTGGTGCTGCAATTTGTGGCATTGCTGCTTGTGGTGGCGGATTTGCCTGCTGATCCGCCCTTGCTTCTCTCTCTGCTCTGCCTCGGCACAGTTTGGCATCGGCACTGAGCTTTGCTTCGAGATCCCTCAGATCCCGGAGTTTGGTTGTGGCTGCGTCATGACGGTCGGCAGTTTTCTCATGCGTGTCGAATTTGACGTATTCTTTCTCGCCTTTGTCTTTTTCTGCTCCTTCAAGACGGTTTAGCAGGTCAATCCAATTGTTGGAGAGATCGCGCAGATTGTCCAGTTGTGCCTCCATTGTTTGGACTTCTCTGATGACGCGAGTGCATTGAGACTCCAATTTGACTGCATTTTCCCAGTTTGAGAGGTCGGCGTCTGGATGTAGTGAAAGTGCCGTGGTCGTTCTGGCACTATCCAGCGCCTTGAGTGTGAATGTGATGCCTTTCTGGATCAGGCTTGCCATTGTGGGTTGTTTGCCGTGGGCTTTGCGCTGTTCAGTTGTTCTGCTGCTGCTGTTCAGTTTGCGTTTCGCTGCGCTTTGTTGGCAACTGCTTTTCGTTCGAGCAGTTTGTCGTTGTCGGCCGTTTGACTTGTCTGCGCCGACGAAGTACTGCTGCCACCGAGAGCAAGCAGTACTTTGTCACTGGGGACACGGAGGTCGCCCAGTAACTGAACAACTACCGGCACGGAGACCAGGCAGTTATTCCTAGACCTACGCTTACAACCCCCAAAGTCAAATTACAGTTGGCACGGAGACCGAACTGTAATTGGTCGAGTCACTGTTGGCACGGAGACCGAACAGTGCCCAACAAAGCCCAAATTTTGCTTCCCCCCTTCCCTTTCTATGTGTCTAAGTCCGGCCACGAAGAGCACGAACTTATCCACTTTCCGAATGCTTCCCACCCCCCTGTGTCACCGGTTGCTGTTGCTGTTGCTGGCGGACGAAAGATCCAGCCAGGAGCGCCACTTGTGGAAGAGTATCCACAAAATTTGCACAAGGTAGTGCCACGGGGTCCGGTCAGGGGTCAGTCGGGCTCGGTCGGTGGGTCGGGGCAATTGGTCGAACACACAATTCACACACAATTAAATAATGCACTTGGGTAATTAAACCACATATTTAAATGTGAACAATAAAAAAATAAAATGAAAGGTGCCATCACCGGGGAGGAGAACAAATGATCACAATTAATGGACAAAAGGTCATCACAGAAATTGGGATTGATCACAGAAAGAGGGGCCGTCACCGGGGAGACAATCACAAAAATGCGGGATTACCGGGACAATCCAAGAGGGGAAAATGTTGGGGCCAGGAGAAGTGCCAAAATGTGGACAGAGAAAAAGGGACCAGGAAAAGAAATGGTCAGATGAATTGGGCCAGACCAAGGGACAGACAGAGCCAAAGTGATAGACAATTGAGCAGACAGAGCCAATGGGGGTGGTCAGATGAATGAATTTGGTTGGCAATGGTCAGTTGGGGCCAAATGGTGAGGGGCACAAGTGGGATGGGCCATTGAAGTGTTCTTTGCTGCCCCCTATTCTACGGTAAAAAACTATTAATTTGGGCGGAAAACATTTTACGTTGCGGGAGAGGGGGGAAATTGGGGCAAAAAACAAATGAACAAATGCGCGAGCGGGGGGAATTTGGGTGGAACGAGTGGAAATGCAAAATGATCATCAACCCCGATCAATTCCCACTTCTTCCCTCACTGCTGAACAATTTGGTCAGCAGTCGGAACCGTAAAGTTCCGACAACGCAACAAAATAAGCAATAAAAAAATAATGCTGCCAGTATTAGCACATAAAAACAACGAATAACTGTATTAAACAACAAAAAATAACAAAAAGAAATAAAGTTATAAAACATTAAAACCACAAACAAAAAAATCAAAACATCATTTTTTGTAACAAATCGATAAAACTTTTATGAATAAGGCTGATGAAAAAATAAATATAAACGACAACAAAAAATCGCTGTGAATTTCGAAAAAAGCTAAATGTTATATTTAAAACCGTTTTAGATATCATTTTTTAACTAAAAAAACATGAATGCAAAACCCAAATTTAAAATTCACACAATATTTTTCGTGTGATTTCTAAAGGTCAAACCTTGTTGATAATTGGTACCCAAGTGCAGTTCGCTTTGGGCAATTTTTAATGGTTTTAATGCCCACTAAATAAAAATAAAGTTTTAAAAAACAACGGTATCAATGATACAATAAATAATTTAATATTTTAAAAATAATCTCGGGTTACTATTAACGCTAAAAATCTGGATAACAAATTTTAAAGTTAATGTAACAATTTTTGAGTGGAACAACGAAGATTTGTTTTTGCTTCTAATAAAACCTTTGAAAACATTTATTGAAACTCAACATAGTCTAAAAACATTAAAAAATTAAAATATTAGCGACAAAGAGATATAACAACAAAATATTTAAAAAGATAAAACAATAAAAATATTTAAAAAAATAATAATTAAGAGAATGAAATCGGTACAAAATTCCAAATATTAAAAGATTTAAAAAGTATGAAATAAAGAAATTATTTCATTAACAAAATTAAATTAGGTAAATTCGCGAAATATGTAGATGTATAGAATAAATAAAACAATTAGCGTAAGTAATTTCATATATAAAACAAAATTAATATAAAATGAAAAAGTAAAAAGAAAAAAAAATTACATAAAAGAAAGGCGAAATGATGTGTTTCATAAAGATTATTGACTTCTTTGATTTCATAAATATTATTGGCCGATTTGTAAACAAATATTTTCTCTTTTTTATTTTTAAAAGGCATTCGCTTCAAAAAATATTCCGTTCAAAGTGTGACATACATAGTTACACATCAAATTAGTATAGTTAACGAGCGTTTAGGCGCCGCTTCGCTGCGCCTAAACGCTCTTCCAACTCAAAAAAATAAAAGAATTATAGAGAAGAAAGAGGGGAGGGGGCAACCCTTAATTAACACATTTAATTCTTTAAAGTATACAAAAATTAGAATGTACATATCACAATCCTCAACGAAAAAATTTTCATACATAAACTAAAAAAGTGTGACCATTTTTGGTGGATGCTTTGGTTTTAGCTCCGGCTTTTAAGCCTACTAACAACACCCGCGGCGAGAACACACCAAAGCTTTGGGTGTTAAAAGGAGCCGAGGAGTTATATGGCAGATAAAGGGATCAGTTATATCCCGCACTACCATACGCTACACCCTCCTTATAATGTAGCGATTAACTTACCTTTTGGCTCCTTTTTGTAAACTTCTTTTTTTGTGTTTTGAGACTTTCTTGACTTGACTTCCTTTTTTAAGATAAATTTGAATTTAGATTTAAAAAAATTTTCGGCTGAACTTTCTACAATTATCAGAAGAAACACGTGGAATTAAGAATAACGACATTTTCTCCACATTATTTTGGGGAAATTATTTTTAAAACTGTTACTCGATAACATTTAAAAATTGTGTTTTTACTTTTTGTTACATAAACAATTTTTTCAGTGTTTTTCTATATCTCTAATTTTGTTCGTTTTTGGTGTTTTTCGTTACTTAGATTCATAGATTTACTAATGATTAATTATTTCTTCCCATACAATATTTTTTATAAGGTTTGAATTATCATGATTTTTAATTTTAATGCCACTCCATGATTTAGCTCGTGAAAGAGCAACATATGTTTGGCCATGCGAAAACGGTGGTTCAGAATAATCCAAACCTATTTTTGAGAAAGTATGAGATTGGCTTTTATTAATTGTAAAAGCAAATGCTGGTCTAAGCGGAAACTGATGCCTTCGTAACAAAAAAGGAAATTTTTTTTCTTCAATAAGTGTTATTCTTGGAATTAAGGTTTTTTCTCCAATTCGATCACCACTTTTAATTAAACAATTTATTACATGTTTTCCCATTTCTAAAACCTGTAATCTTGTTCCGTTACATATCCCTCTTTTACATTTAAATTACGAAGCAACATAACCATTGAATTCTTTTTAATTTCTATTTTATAATTGGGAAGGCTTTGACATTTTAATGAATTCAAAATCTCAGGTGTAACCGGTAAATTATTTGATTCAGTTTCATCGATAGATAAATATGTTTGAATATCTCCATCTAATAAATTCATTATTTCTTCGTTATACTGATCAACAACAGAATTAAATGGAGATAAAATTGCCCTTTCACTAAACTCACAATGTTTATTTTGATTAATAATGTCCCCAAATATTTCATTTACTAAATCACCATCACAAATACACGAAGTTGGCACAGTTATATAACCATTTTTTATTGAATTACCATTTCCTATTTTAATTAGCTCTTCTGCAAATTCTTTTTCGTTTGGATCAGTTCTCGTATTTTTAGTTAACTTTAAAATTTTAAAATATTTCCAGAGTTTTGATTTTTTAATAATGAGATCAGCGATTTCTGATCTTGTGGCAAATTCTTTTATAGGTAAACATTGACGAAATCTCCACTCAATATCATTGTCTTACCACCAAAAGGAAGATTATTTCCCATTAACTCTTTTAATTTCAAATCAATAATATCAAGAATAAAACGTGGGGCCATGGATGCTTCGTCCCTAATAAAAATATGAGTTGCTCGAATTTCATCTGCTTCTTTTCCATTATTTTCAATACCTGATGTAGAATTTTTTGAAATATTAAGAGGCAATTTAAAACGATTGTGGAGCGTCCTTCCCTTTTTTAAAATAGTTGCAGCAACACCAGAAAAAGCCATATTACAAATTGTTTTTTTATTAGCTCTCGCCAAATGTAAATAATATTTTTCTGTGTCTGTTGGATTGATCGGAGCCAAACGGCCTATTTTATTTAATTTTCCTTCTCTTGGATATTTCCATTTACGTGTTTTTTTGTCCCATGTACAAAACTTAGGCATATCAATATATTTAATTTTAAGTGAAGGATTTAACTGACAAAATTTAAAATATGCTGTAAGAATTGAGTCTCTTTTAGCAGCTTCTTCAATTTCATCATCATTTGCAGATTTTTTATAAAAAATATTTTGTTTATTCTCTAAATGTACATCAAGCAAATCTACAGAATGTGATTTACCGTACATCGAAAATTTAAAAATTCTCCAACACGCCTCGCATGGACTTAAATAACGGGCTTCTAAATAGGAACCGACTTCATCATATTTTAATACCATTTTTTTTCCTGATTCATCAGTGGTTGTACATTCAATGATAGCAGCATCATACCCTTTATAGATATAATCATAAAGATATTTTACTGCTGATATATCTGCGACTCTTTCAACATTTATATGAGCATAAAATGTTTTACTAAGAAAATAATTATACGGAACAACAAATTCATTTGTTACTTTTATTCCCTTTTTATAAACAAATCTTCCATCATTTACACGTTTGTAAAATGGGTAACCATCATCGTTTAGTCGGGTTTTTTCCATAAATGGTTTAGGAAATTTTTTCTTACATTTTTGTTTTATTTTGTCCCAACATTGAGAATTTTCATTACACGGACTATGAATCATAAATTTAGTAACAACTTCAAATAATTCAGGCTCATTTGTTGAGTCAGGAATCATTGCGGAAATAAAATTATCAATGTCATCTGTTGAGTGCCACTTATCCTTAGGGTCTAATGTAATCAATAAATGTAAGTGAGGCAACCCTCGTTTTTGGTATTCGATTATCCAACAATAACCAATCACACTACCAAAAATTTTTTCGTTAAGAATTAAATTTAACAAATAATTTTTCTTCATTTCAAAAACACGCGCAACAATATCCGGTCTATCTGAAGGAGTTTGCCATGGTTTCAAACATTTAAGAATATCTGGATCATTTGGGTTACATGTAAATGTAATGAAAAGGTCAGGTTTTTCAGCGTCTTTTTTTATAAACAAACCAACTGATTTTGTTGATCCAGAAAGCTCTTCATTAAAATAAATTGCTTTGCGTTTTTGGCATTTTAAGTTAAACGGTTTGAGAGAATAAAAACTTGCTTTTCTTTGGTCGCTAGCCGCAAGGTATAATTCGCCATACTCTCTTTTTTTACGGTATTCTTTTACCCTTTTGTGCTCATTTTCTCTAAATTTTTTTAATTCCGTCCCACCTTCTATTTTTCTTTTACGCCAATTATCAGCTTTTTCGCGTTGTTTTTTCTGGAATTCTTCAAATTCAATTCCAACCAATTCATTTTTTTATCACGCCAACGTTTGTTTCGTTCAGCATTATCATTTCTTTTGGCTTGTAGTATAGGTTCAGAGTAACTCGAAGATTGAATGTCAGATAAAACAATCTGTTCATTTGTATCCATTTCATTTTCATTATCAATTTCATTATCAGTTTCATCCAAATTAATAACAAATTCTTTCAATTCATTCATAACATTTCTTGACCGCTTTTTTGAGGAGCTTAGAACCTCTCTATCCGCTTTTATAGGGAGCTTTGAACCCTTTTAATCAGAAATTTCATTTTGTTGGCGAGCCGTTTCACTGCTGTTGTTTTGACTGCCAAGAAAAATTTGTTTTTTTCGCACCATTATGATTAGAATCTAAATAATTTTATTTTTAATTAAAATTATTTTCAGGTTTTCAAAAGCTGTACAAATAATTTTCCGACAGCAAATTATTCTGCTTAAAAATGTGCTAATTTAAATTGTTTTTGCCTTTATTATATTTTTACCACAAATTCTTTCAGTGAAATAAGTATAGATATATTAAAGATTCAGCAAACTATAAAAATTTGATACGAAATAGCTATAAAATTTAATATTTGCTGTCGAAAATATTTGGAAAAATAGTAATAAAAAAAGCAACAAATTATTGCTAAGTGAAAATAAATACTCAATGCAAAATTATGAAACAAAAGAAAAGTTTCATAACAACAATGTTTTCAAAGAATTAGGCATCGATCAATCGTTTCTTAAGGTATGTTGAATATACAGTTAAAGAGGAAAAGATATGCATTATTTTTCAATTTATTTTTTTGTTTCTTTTGTTTGCTTTTACCGCCGACCTCCTCGCACTCACTTATTTTTTTCAAAGTTTTCGTGTCAAAAAAAAGTCACATTCAAAAATTCAAAAAGCGTTAGTTACGTACAGCATCGAATTAGTAGTATAGACGAGCGTTTGGGCACCGCTTCGCGGCGCCCAAACGCTCTTTCCAGATTTTAACATAAACAAAAAACATTAACGCTTTCAAAAGAAGAGTTTTGTTTAATATAAATTTTTTAAAATTAAATTATTTTGCTTTGGTTTTGGCTTCGGCTTTTAAGCCTACTGACGACACCCGCGGCGAGAACGCACCAAAGCTTTGGGTATCAAAGGAGCTGAGGAGTTCTGTGATAGTTAAAGGGACAACTTATATCCCGCCCTATCACACGCCACACCCCCCTCATTAATGTGGCGATTAACTTACCTTAATAGCTCCTTTTTATCAATGTTTATCTTTAATGATTTAATAAAATTATAAAAACTGTAAATTGATTATAAAAGAGTTGTTAAAGCAAATAAAAGTTACGATATAATAAAGTTTTTTGTTTAATATTTTAACTAACTATTTAAAAACATTATTAAATATTTTTTATAATAAAGTTTCTTGCCAAACGATGTTTTTTATTTTCTTTTCTTTGTTTTCTTCTGATAATTTAATTTTTATTCCGTTCCAAGATTTAGCCCTTGATAAAGCAACGTAAGTTTGGCCATGAGTAAATGGGTCATCACAAAAATCTATTCCTATTTTTTCAAATGTTTGTGATTGACTTTTGTTAATTGTAAAAGCAAAAGCCGTTCTTATCGGGAATTGATGCCTTTTCAACACAAAAGGAAATTTTTTGTCTTCAATCAATGTTATTCGTGGTAAAAGAATTGTTTCTCCAATTTTATCTCCACTCCGTATTATGCAATTCAACACATGTTCACCAGTGTTAATAATCTGTAGCCTTGTGCCATTGCATAACCCCTCACGAACATTTAAATTTCTTAACAACATTATCATTGAGTTTGGCTTTAAATTAATAATATGGTTGGGTAGGCCTGGGCACTTAAGAGAATTTAGTATTTCAGGTGTAACAGATAAATCATTACTCGCATCAGTCTCATCAATGCTAATATAAATATGATTTTGAGTTAGTCAGTCGTCAGGCAGTCAAGTCGTTAAGCCTATTCGATCAGTCGTTCGTCAATGTATATTTCAATCACCATTTATCCGGAGAGAATAAATTAATCTTTTAACACCGAGGCTTTTTGGGGAATTTCACCACCAATCCTGGGCCCGGGATTCCGTTCCCCAAATCGTCCTCCCATTTATTCTTCGAGCGGTGTGTCGACTGGGGGACCCAACACGCCTCCCTCACTGGTAGCACCGGATGGTTCGACTTCACTTCGGGTGGAAGGTCCATCGACGACGACAAAACGACGACGACAGCAGCTGCAGTGCCTGCGGGCAAAATAATGGCGCCGGAAAGAGATGAGAATGTGATCACGCCTGCGGGCACAATACAGCGCGCTTATGGCCAGAGAAATAATGAAATTTAGATTGAATATTTGGAGAGATGTTAATTTTATTAGTGAAGATGATTCGACAATTTATTGAGAAACTGATTCAGCAATTTATCTCCAAAAGGACGGCCATGAAAAGAAAGAGAAATGGGTACCCGCCTGCGGGCAAAATACAGACAATGCGCATAGTGCACTTAAAAATTGAGAGTGATAAGAATTTAAATTTGAGTCAAAATGAAACGATAATTTATATGCACTTTATTATGAGACTGCTGAGAATTTTAATTTGAGCACAAGATGAGAAAATTTATGCACTTGAAATATGAGACTACCGAAATTCGAGAAATATTAATTAGAGAATATAAAATTCAGAAAATGTGCCAAAAGTGCCAGCAAATTAATGCTCGAGAAAATTTCTATGGACTAAGTTAAAATGACTGCCAATTGTGCAAGAGAAAATTTAAATTCCGAAGGACAAATTATTTTTACTCTGATCGCTTATGATTTCGGCCAAATTAATGATTTTTGAGCCTATTTGAGTTCTTTTTTTTTTTTTTGGTGAGTCCATGTTCGGCCAATTAGTGCCCATTTCAAAGCTCAAAGATCAGTCCGATAATTTTTACTGTTATTTGCTGTTTGTTAGTCGACCGTGAGAACGAAAGCCGCGGCGACACTTTTTTATTTATCGGAGATTTGATCAATCACACTTCATGTGAACATTAGCGGACATTATTGCACATTCATTTGATAGAGACGACATTAATGGAATTCTTTTATGGACATTTTAGTGAGAATTAGCAATTTATTCCGGAGAAGAATAAGCTTAAGTCCATTTTTTTATGTGATGCAGTGAATAATAGCTGATTTGGCAATATTTGGTTTTATTTCAGCATTACAAAATAATAATTTGCACAAATTCACCGATTTCTGAATGTCTGCCGACAACCCTCGGGGGGTCAGCACCAACTCTGCCTGCGGGCAAAATACAGAATTTGATTGGAGCAACCCCGCCTGCGGGCAAAATACAGATTTAAAGGTGAAAAGTGAGGACCAAAATGGAGTGATCAATCGACCCGTGTGGCGCATAAACATGCTGAGCCACATGAATTCGAACTTGGAATTATTTGGAGAAGAGTCAGTCCATGCTTTTGATGATTGGGCTGACCGATTTAAGGACTATCTGTCACTGACAGGGAAAAATTGGAGTGAAGAAGAAAAGGTCACTCGACTTAAGCTCGCACTCAAGGACACACCTAGGGAGCTATTCAAAGAACTCCAGCCCTTCCAAATCACGACATTCACCAGCGCATTGGAAGCACTGAGGGCCAAATTGGACTCGCCTCAACGACGGGAAGTGGCAAAGCGCAGCCTTTCGGTTTGCCGGCAGCGTGAAAACGAAACTGTTGCCCAATTTTTGAGACGTCTCACGCCACTGATTGACTCAACCAATCCTTCTCTAACGGGTGACTTGCGCAAAGAAAAAATATGTGAGGAATTTCTGGACCGATTAAGACCAAACATGAGCTTTTTGATTCGTTTGGTCGGGCTTACGCAACCCAAAAATTTGGAAATGGTAAAGGCCCAAGCAGAGGAACTTGAGGCACTTCTTCTCAGCACTGGAGGCGGTGTTACGCAAATCACACAACTCATCAATTCAATGACGGAACAACGCGGAAATGAAGAACCGAATGAACAAAACGAAAGAAAATTCGAACAACAATGGCGCGACAATGGTGGGGAATTCAGAAATGCCACTTCACATGACGCGCAGAGCTCGTACTCTGACAACGAAAGGAGTGAAGGTAACCACCAAAATTGGCCAACAAGGGGCCACGGAAATATGAACCGTAGAAATTGGTCCAATAATCCGACCTGCCAATTGTGCAACAGGGCCGGACACAGTTCCTACAACTGCCATGAAAGAAGGGCACAATTTGAAAACCAAGCAAATGGCGAATGGCACCAACATCGACGACGACCATGGAACAATTGGCGTGATCAGCCAAATGAAATGAATGAAATGCCGCCATCAACATCATCATTGGCACCCGAATTCATGGAAAACTTGGTCAAATCATTAATTACTCTGAATTTACAAAAGCTGAACAATACGAGGCCGGACAAAGGGACTGAATCACAAATACACTTCAACTGCTCAATTGATCAATGAAACAAAGGGAAAAAACAACAAGGAATTTTGAATTGGCCTGCGGGCAAAATACAGAGAAAGCAAAGCCTAAGATTTAGAATTGGAACTCTAATTAAATTGTTGAATTTTTTAATTCATAACCAGCCAAGTTTCAGTATTTCTTCCGCCTGTGGGCAAAAGACAGATTAAAAACCCTACCATAACCCTAAATACTGTAAGTTTCTATCAAAAAAATTGCTTGGATCAAATCCTATTTTCTCTCCAATTCCTGCTTAAGGAATTCTTACAATTTCCCTTTTTCGTCCCACTTTCTTTTTAAGAAAAAACCCAATCAAATGTTGCGCTCTTTTCCTTTCCCACCGATTTTGTATTCTTTCCCTACCTTTTTTTGCACATCCCTACCTTTTGACTCAGAGAGCCAGCGCTTGCCATTGAATCATCAATTTTATTCCTTTTCATCTGGGCAGGAGACGACCGCCCTTCGTCTCTTCCTTATTTGCCTGCCGCCGCAGACATTACACATACAAACATTCATCCCTATCGGCAAACACACCATTAGCCATTTCATTCACATAAGACCTTCAGAGTTATTTTCCCTGCTCTTAAAATGAAAAAATCTCTCAATATTGCAAATCAATTATTTATTTAACCAATTTCAAGTTAAACAATTTAGCTACAATAAATCCTATCAATTATCTAAATGGACTCCAATGAAGCCTGCGGGCAAAATACAGATAATGCGGTTAGAAATGAAAGAGCTCAGGAAAGCGAGCATGTGCCGGACATCGTTGAAGCAAATGCGAATGCCGATGGAAAAGCCCGAGGGCACAATACTGATTCGAACAAAGAAATGACCGAGATTGATGTCGAAAATGCTGTAGATAAAGAACTTTTTGAGAATGAGGGTCCTTCGGGAACCCAATCAAGGCCATTGAGTGCCATGCATTTGTACGGTAACGACAAACAACCACAACATCCGAACACCTCAAATAGATAAACATGCGCACAAACTATTGCTAGAATAATTGCAGAAATAAATGCAAATAAGACCGAGACGGAATTTCACGAGCCAATTCTTACAAATTTGAGCAATGAATTTGAGCTGAAGAATGAAAACTGTACAGTAAACAAAGCCCGAGGGCACAATACAGCAAATGCATCCATAGTTTGGGCTATGATTCAGCCAGACATCCCTAAGGAACTCCTTGGAATGGATGACAACGAAATACAAACAATGGTCATTCAGATACAACATAATTGGGCAATCTCTGTGAATTTGTATAAGGAAACTAAAGGGCCGTACTTTTTCAGAATTCACGAAAACTCAAACGTCAGTGCTTTCCCAAGGTTAGGTGATATTGTAATAATCCCAAAATCTGAGGAATCAAATGAACCAATCTCGACCTGTGAGACTCTCAGCAACAACCCGGAATTTGGGGACAATATCAGCTCAGACTGCCTAAACGATCCATTCGAACGCGAAGATGGCACCGTCTTTGCAACTCAGCGGTGTGAAATAACAGATGCAATCCAAACAATTGATGTTGGAATCGACATATATGGAGACATAGAAGTATTACAACGCTTCTACCCCCACCAAATCAAGTCTGGGCTCGATCATTATCTGTTTGGGTATGATTCATGGATTAACATCACTGGGTTTTGGATCAACATCCCTGACAACTTCATAATTGCGTCGGAAGGTAAAAATTTGTTTTATGCTAAACCAATGGACCATCAAAATAGCCTAATTCACAAGCAACAGCATTACATTGGAACATGCATTGAAACGGCAATTCGGATCTTCTCACGCGACTGGGACCCCGTGGAGGAAGCGAATCGTGAATGGTTTCGTTCCCTCCAGCTCGGCCCACCAAATTCCGATCGCGAAACATCATCCCGTCACCCACGCTAGCCAATGATCAACCATTCAACACAGAAAGACGAGGACGTCTTGCGTCGGTGATTGGAGGATACTGGTAAATTCGGCGCAGTTCGTGGACGTGAAAGGTAAGTCATTTTTGAGAATGAACAGCATTAATTTTTTGATCAATTTAGATTCACCACACAAAGATTTCTTTCACAATTCCATCACTTCAATGAGGTAAAACGGTAACAAGAAAAACCCAACCGAGGGGGGGACTCATCTAACATTCTTAATTTCAAGACACCCTGCGCGGCGGTGATCGGAGGTCAACTGGACGATGAATGAAGAAGGACACTTCGTTGAAACGGACGGATGGATTGGCGGCATTGGCATTTCCATTCCTCTCTTCCCCTTCCTTCAATTTTGTACACATTTGATTTCCCCATTTCTCCTTGCCTTTTCTTTTGTTCCTTCTCAATTGTTTCTTCTTAATTTCCTTTTTTGTACTGGAATTTCCGGCTGTTCCTTCTTTATTCCATCCCTCAAAATTTTGGGTCACCAAACCCTGTACAGCTCTTCCAACTCGGCACTTCGTCTTTTGCACCGTTCCTTCGCACCACTCTGGGACGGAATGAACTCTGGTTGATTCTCTCCAACCTCTCAGGCCAAGTCTGTTCATAAATTGAGCAGCTGGTGCGCAGGTGGTTGGATTGGGAACCGAAGGGCGAAACCGTTCTCGGACTGGCGCAACATCATCGGCCAACTTCGGGGATCGAGGACGATCCTATGGAAGGGGGGAGCTGTAAGGGATTGGCACACCCTCAAAAACAATTTTAATTTCCCTCAGCAGTCGTACTTTCCACTCTTTATTATCACATTTTCTCATCTCATTTATCCCATTCATCCCCGCCCCTTTTCCGTTCCCTTCACACTTTTCCTTCCCCCAGCGATTAGTTAGTCAGTCGTCAGGCGGTCGAGTCGTTAAGCCTATTCGATCAGTCGTTCGTCAATGTATATTTCAATCACCATTTATCCGGAGAGAATAAATTAATCTTTTAACACCGAGGCTTTTTGGGGAATTTCACCACCAATCCTGGGCCCGGGATTCGTTCCCCAAATCGTCCTCCCATTTATTCTTCGAGCGGTGTGTCGACTGGGGGACCCAACACGCCTCCCTCACTATATTCTGAGCATTGTTTGGCATAAATTTCAATTTTTGGTTTGGTGGATGACAATTTAATTGGTGATTTTTCACTCATAAGCCCAATTACAGAATATTATTGTTATTTTGGAAAAGCTTTATTCTGTAATTTTTTTTCAAACTTTTTTTGAAATTTTTAAAAGTTTCCGTCTCTCTCTCTCTCTCTCTCTCACTCTCTCCCCTCTCTCTCTCTCTCTCTCTCTCTCTCTCTCTCTCCTCTCTATCTCTCTCTCGAAATATTTAGAAGTCTATTTTCAATTTTCTTGTATTTTTCCTACAAATCTTCTCAAAAATGCCAAAAATATGTATTTTTATGTTTTTATAAGTCTCTCTAAATTGAAAATTGTTAGGAGAAAATGCTTTTTTTGGGCTTCTCTCGGCAAAACTAAGCCGCAAAAAATATATGTTAAAACATAAAAATCCCATCCCTATTGATGAAGGATTTGTCGAAAAATATCCAATGGGGCGTAATTACGAAAAGTCATGTGAAATTATGATGAAAATCATGGTTTTAAATTATTTATTCTTATATCATAATATTTTATTATTTAAAAAAATCTACTGATGATCAGTTTCACCTATTGATCAAATCTTTGGTAATGCTTCTTCATATTCATTAAAATTTAAATAAAAAATTATTTTCTGATGAAAGTAATTTAATTTTAATGTAAATATAATTTATAAAATAATAAAAAATTATTATTTTTAGTGATGCTTTTTCTCCTTTTTATATTTGTGTTCTTAATCATAAACAATTCAACTGACAAAACATTGTCAGTTAATCTGTGTAAAAAACTTCGTCCAATTTTTGCTGAAATATTTGGTGAAGAATGGGAAAATGAAATAATTGGAGAAAATGAAAATCAAAATGATCAAAATGAATTAACTGATCAGACCGATCAATTGGATGTTCAACAAAAACGCGGCAATATTCACAAATTTCACGCAATAAAAGAAAGAATTAAGAAAAAGGGGAAATATTCGGCAAAAATTTGGAATAAAATTGAGTTAAAAATAGCGAAAAAATTAGGAATTAGTCGACAGAAAATTTACAAATGGAAAAAACAATTTAATTTAAATGAAATAAAGAAAAATGAAAAGGATTATTATGAAAAGAAAAAAAGGGAATTTATTGAACGAATTGATGAGATTAAAAGAATGTCCAAAAATGGAAAACTGAAACAATTTGCGAAAGAGTTGGGCATTTGCGAAAAAACATTCAGAAAATGGAAAAAAGAATTTGGCATTGAAATTGGCAAAAGTAAATTTAATTTGAATTTTTAATTTAATTATTAATATTAAATTTTATTATATTCTTAGGTCGAATTCGATTCACCGATGAACAAAAAATGAGAAAAATGAATGATTATTATGAAATGAAAAAAGGAAATCCTTTTTTAAGTGACAAAGAAATTGCTGGCATTTTGAAAATTGGAACTGCCACTCTAAAGAGATGGAAAAAAGAAAATAATTCTTAAATTTTCCATATCTTTTGTTAGTATTTTTATTCTAAATTAATTGTATTCTAATTTAATTTTATTCGCTATTTTATTTGTTTATTTTTAATATCTACTGAAGATCATTTTCACCTATTGATCGTATTTTTGGCAATTCTTCTCCATATTCATTAAAATTTAAATTAAAAAAATTATTTTCTGGTGTAATTAAGGAAATTTTAATACAAATATATTAAATAAAATATTAAAAAATCATAATTAATATTTATAAGATTTTTTAGTGATGCATTTTCTCCTTTTTATATTTGTGTTCTTATTCATAAGCAATTCAACTGACAAAACATTGTCAGTTAATAAAAAACTTCGGCCAATTTTGCTGAAATATTTGGTGAAGAATGGCAAAATGAAATAATTCGAGAAAATGAAAATGAGACTGATCAAAACGCAAATTACCATTCATATGAAATTATGATGAAATTCATGGCTTTCAATTATTTAATATTATTTACTATTGATCGCATTTTTGGCAATGCTTCTCCATATTTATTAAAATTAGATTAAAAAAAAAATTTATGATGTAATTAACTTAGTTTTAATACAAATATATTTAATAAAAATATTAAAAAATTATTAATTAATTATTTATAATTTTTTTTAGTGATGCGTTTTCTTCTCTTTATAATTGTGTTTTTAATCATAAACAATTCAATTGACAAAACATTGTCAGTTAATCTGTCTAAAAAACTTCGGCCAACTTTTGCTGAAATATTTGGCGAAGAATGGGAAAATGAAATAATAATTGGAGAAAATGAAAATGAAAATCAAAATGAGACTGATCAGAACGGAAATTTTAATCAAAATGATCAAAATGAATTGTCCGGTCAGACCGAAAAAATGGATTTTCAGCAAAAAGCGAAATTATTCACAAATTTGATGCAATAAAAGAAAGAATTAAGAAACGGGGAAAATATGCGACAAAATGTTGGGTTAAATCTGAGCAAAAAATAGCGAAAAAATTGGGAATTAATCGAAGGAAAATTTACGAATGGAAAAAACAATTTGGAATTAATAAAAAGAATTCTTATCAAATGAAAAAGAGAGAATTTATTGAACGAATTGATGAATTTAAAAAAATGTATAAGAATGGGAAGCAGAAGCAATTTGCGAAAGAGTTGGGCATTGACAGAAAAACATTATACCGATGGGAAAAAGAATTTGGCATTGAAATTGGAAAAAGTAAAATTAATTTAATTTTAATTCTTCAAAATAATTAATTTAATATTAAATTTTATTATATTCTAAGGTCGAATTCGATTCACCGATGAACAAAAAATGAGAAAAATGAATGATTATTATGAAATGAAAAAAGGAAATCCTTTTTTAAGTGACAAAGAAATTGCTGGCATTTTGAAAATTGGAACTGCCACTCTAAAGAGATGGAAAAAAGAAAATAATTCTTAAATTTTCCATATCTTTTGTTAGTATTTTTATTCTAAATTAATTGTATTCTAATTTAATTTTATTCGCTATTTTATTTGTTTATTTTTTAATTGCTTTTATAAATATTAAATTTACTCTTAAATTTTTTAACTGTTTTTCGGGGTACAAAAAACCCAAAAATTTTTTTTTCCAATTTATTTTCCGCCACCATATAAATTTTGATGTGACAGAACGGTGCTGAGTCGTTATATAAAAACTAGAGATCGGAATTTTCACAATACACGGGCACGGGTACGGGGTACGGGGTTGGACACAACACGGGGTACGGGGTCACGGGCTAAAACCCCGTAAACCCCGTGACCCCGTGTTCAATAATGACACGGGGTCCGTACACGGGCACGGGGTTTTTTAGAATAATTTTTTCAACTAAAAACTAACTTGAAAAATACAAATTTGAATAATTTTATAGAAAAAGGTAATTTCAAACTGTTTTAGTTTATTTCTATATTTATTTGAAATTTTTTAAATTATTTTCAAAATATTTTAAGTGATTTTACATTATAATGGAAATTTTTTTGGAACAGTTAAACCCTTTTTTTGCGGCAAGCTTTATCCAAAGAGAATTTGGTAAACTGTGGGCAAGGGTGCGGCGGTGCCGATAGGCGCCGCCGGAAAAAATTGAAAATTTCTATGTGTTGTGTCCACAAGGAAACAACAGAATTAAATTTATTGTAGAAAGACAAATGAAATCAATAAATAAATAAAAGATGACGACGGAGTCAGAGGAAAGACGAAAATGGAAGGAGTAAAACAGATTTAATTTAGAATCGAAAATTAAGAATAAAATAATAATAAATGAGGATTAACAGCGGGGGAAAATAATGACTGGAAAGGTGGCGGAGAAATAAACAGGAACATCACTGTTACTGTATGGCACTAATTCAAATTAATAAAATCCAACATCTCCAACACTATGCAATTTATTAACAGACATTGTACAAAAATTGCTAATTTTTTTGAAAAAAAAACTCAAAAAAAATTCCGAAAAATTCCGATTTTTCATCAAAAATTTCGTAAGTCGGAACTCGGAAGACGGAATTACGTTCCATCCCTGATACATACAACCCGAATTCTCTTTCACTTACAAAATTCAATTAAATTTAATTAATGTAAATGAATATTTTGGCGAAATGCAATAATAAATTCAAAAAAAATCACAATTTAGCTGGATAAAAAAACCCCGTAGCCCGTGTCCCAAAATACACGGGCACGGGGTACGGGGTTGAAAATAACACGGGGTACGGTGTCACGGGCTAAAACCCCGTAAACCCCGTGACCCTGTGAAACCCGTGTCAGCCCGAAAAAACACGGGTTACGGGGTCCGTAAACCCCGTGCACGGGTCTGCCCCGTGTCCGATCTCTAATAAAAACTATCAAATAGAAATTTTCAAAAAAAAACTCCCCATAACTTTTGTCAAAGTCAGCCTAATTAAACATTCTTGATATCATTAGATAGCCCTAAGAGTTCTCTATTAGCTCACTTAAATTTCAAAAAATTATGTCAAGAGTGAACAAAGTTATGACCAAAAGTACTCAAGGAACCAGGTTTTCAGACATTTTTGGTCGTAACTTTTTTGAAACTTAGTCAAATCATTTGAAATTGTGCAGGCTAATAGAGGACACATAGGGCTACCGATTAATAGCAAGTATAGGATGACAAATAAAACTATGTTATGTCATATTCTCCACGCAAATTCATTGTTTTGCTTCACTTAGTTCGTTGTTAGAATTTTTTTATACTCTAAGCACAGTTAACTTTTGGCGCCAAAAATGGGTCACATTTTTTGATGGTGTCATTACATTAATGTAGACTGAAATTTTATTTTTCATTCAGTTTTCCTTAAAGAGAATTGAATGGGCTTTAAAACAGGGTTACCCTTGAAAATTTCCCGAAATAAGTACATCGCTGGTCAAAAATAAGTTTTAGGGGTCAAAAATAAGTACATTTTTTAAAACATGTTTCCACAACTTTAAATCGCATTTTTATTCAAAAATCAAGAATTAGCAACATAAAAAATGACAAAATTACGATTTTGAGCCAATTTTTTTAAAGAGAATAAGAAACCGCCGAGAGAAAAATTTGAATATTTAACTGAATCTTGTTAAGATTTTGCATATTAATTCGCTTCAAAAAACATTTCTTTCAAAAATTATCATTTAAAAATCTAAATTTCTCTCTGAATCCAAAAAATAAGTACAAAATAAGTACATTGAGCTCAAATAAGTACAATACTTACAAATAAGTACAAAGGGTAGCCCTGCTTTAAAATGATTATTAAAAGATTAAAATCGGTTTATTACTTTTCTAGATATAAGAAATTATAAAGTGGGACATTACTTATTTGTCACCCTGTAAATAAAAAATAATAATTTCTAACAAAATTTTTTTTTAATTAAATATAAAATTATTTTGATCATCAAAAATTTTGATCAAAACATTCTTATTACGAACAAAATAAAGTGATCTTGCTATCATTCGCTTGCCCTATGTTTCCTCTATTAGCCTGTAAAATTTCAAAATTTTTCGTTAGGTTTCAAAAAAGTATCACCAAAATGCTTGAAAACCTGTTTCCTTGGGTATTTTTGGCCATAACTTTGCTCAAATTTGAATAAATTTTTTGAAATTTAGGTCAACTAATAGAGAACTCTTAGGGTTATCATTGAGTAATTAAATGCAACCAAATAAATTATCATTAGTGTATTTTTGCTTGTTTTCCGTGTCCGCCGCCGCGCCTAATTACCCCCCGCGGCGAATGTTCTGTGACTGAATAATAAAAATAATTAAAAAATTGAAATGTTTTGAATTGCAATATGATTTTTTTTAGAAAAAATTTTATTTTTTTAAATAAAAGAATTAAAATTTTTTCATATTTAGATATAATAAACAAATTTATTCATCTTGTTCATTTCAAAATTGTTATGAAAAGAAGCAAATTTAACAAATAATACTTATATTTCTAAATTTTTATTTTATAATTTTAGATGGTTTTCGATATTATTCCAATGAAGAAAAAAGAAGCAAAATGAATTTTTATGACAATATGAGAATTGCAAATTAGTCTTTAAGTGCCAAAAATTGTTGGCACTATTCTCAAAATTATTGTATCCCGACAAGATGCCAATCTCGAATCCCGGATCCCGACTTTTTCAATATTCCGGGCGGTAATAAATTTTCTAAAAATTGGAAATAATTTTTTAAAAATTGCAAATTATTTTGAAAGAAAGATAAATTGTAAAAAAAAAATTTTGGTTTAAATATTAATTGAAATTA
Organism: Heterodera schachtii; assembly: GCA_023374025.1. Taxonomy (NCBI): domain Eukaryota; kingdom Metazoa; phylum Nematoda; class Chromadorea; order Rhabditida; family Heteroderidae; genus Heterodera; species Heterodera schachtii. Next base: position 427,151 of record SIJG01000004.1, read on the forward strand.
ATTAAGACAAATTCAAAAATTTAATTTCCACCCTTTTTGGAAACGAATTTCCCATTTTTAAATCAAGAAAAAATTTTTTTATCGCATTTTATTAAAATTTGTGCAAAATTTATCACATAATCAAATGGAAAAATTCGTTCATCTTATCATCCGTTTCAATAGCCAGGTGCCGTTCTGTACAAATTTTAAATTTAAATTAATTTTATTTATTTTTTCAATTAAATTGCCTCGCCGGTGCACAGTGTGAACATGAGCCCTTTTGTCCCTGATAAAAAAAACAATTTAAAAAATGACAATTAAATATGCTTATAAATATTTAATAATTTAAAAAACACTTTAAGAAGTTTTAATAAATGCGATAATTTGTAAAAAATTATTTTCTTTATTTTAATTTATTATCATTTGAAATTTATAAATTATTGTGTATTTGTGTATATTAATAAAATAAAATTAAATAAATAAATAAATTTGTTTTTTTTCTAATTGAAATAATTTGTATAAATTTATTATCATTTCCAATTTATAAATTATTGTGTATTTGTATATTATTTCATTAAAAAAATTTAAAAAATATTTCATTTAAAATAATTTGTCTCAAAAAAAAAATGATTTAATTAAAAATTTTGAAATTATAAATTTTATTGTTTTTTACCTGTTCCCCATTTTGGCCTGACTGCCCATCTGTTCCCGGTCGGCCAGGTGTCCCCGCTGCACCGCTGTCACCCGACTCGCCCTGCTGTCCGGGCTCACCAGGTTTTCCGGGCTCTGTATTTTTTAAAGAAAAAATTTATTGAAGAATTTTTCATTTAACCCCCAATTCTCTAGGGTTTTCGATTCCTAGGAAAAATGAAACATTTGTCCACCGTTTTTTTGTGGCGTTGTATTGACTGAAAGACTCATTTCTCGATTCGGGAAATTTCAAAAATTTTATCGGATTTTGGGGGCTCTCGGACTCAATTCTCTGTCTCAAATAGGAATTTTCGAAAATTTTTGGTTATTGGATGAATTGTTGTTGAACAGTGTTAATACTTGGAAAAATTATTGAAAAATTTTTTCATTTAACCCAAATTTTCTAGGGTTTTCGAACTTTCTCTGATTTTTGGGGGCTCTCGGAGTCAATTGTTTGTTCTCGACCCGGAATTTCCAAAATTCTTGATTCTTAGAGGCCTCGAATTATATCAGAATCAATACTTAGTCTCGACTCTCGGACAGCCCTAATTTGTGAGAAAAAAAAATGTTTACCCGAATTTTTCATGATAAAACTTTAAAAAATGTTACATACCGCCTGGCGTTCCGTCTGTGCCGGGCTGTCCATTGGCGCCCGGAGGTCCGGGTGGGCCAACAATTGGGGCATAATCTGGCATTTTGTTCCAATTATTTCCATCAAGGAAAACCAAATTTTACTGCACCTTGCTCAAGGCTTCCAGGTGGTCCGGGAGGGCCAGGCTCTGAAAAATTGGAAATTTTTTGCAAAATTTATTTTGGCCGCCACCTCCAGCCTTTCCAGGCACTCCGTCCACTCCCGGCGCGCCTTCATCACCCTGGGGTCCAGGAATGGCGCGCTCGCCAGGCGCGCCGGGCTCGCCCTGCCTTCCGTCCGGTCCTGGCGCGCCCTGAGGCCCAGGCACTAAATTTTTCAAAATTATTCAAAAAACTAATAAAAATTTGACGGCGCTTAGCGAAAAGTGTCGACAAAAATTTTCTAGTATCCATATATATATATTTCATAAAAATCTGAAATTTTGCGGCCCTTTTACTGAATTCTAAGAATATAAATTTGTACGTACATCCGTCCTGTGCCGTCGCACATTCTTGGCACGGCTCAATGTACGGCGCCGGCGGCGGTGGCGCCGCGTCTTCGCCGGCATTGCCCGCGCCGCCCGGTTGTCCGTCAGCGCCCGGTTCACCAATGGCACCCTAACATTTAAAAACATAGTTAATTCATTTCGCTAATTTTTTTTTGAAAAAATCTGGAAATTCTCGAGCCTACCGGTGGCCCAGGCGGTCCCTGCTCCGAGGTGCCGCATCCGCAGCACGCGCCACCACCGCCACCGCCTGCAACGCCTCCACTTTCGGTACCATAGCCGCTGCGCTTCCACAGGCTGAGCCGTCCATTGCGCAGCACCGTGTCCAAGTGGTGATGGGCGCGGCGTGTCTGGCGCTGCTTGGGCGTTGCTGCGCCCGCGGCGGGCGCCCGTCGTGCGGCGCCGGCTGCGCCACCGTTCACATCGGAAAGCACTTGAGTGCGCGTTACCTGTACAATTTTTGATTGGACAAACTCTGTGCCAAGTAAGAGCAAAAATGTTGGTTCGGTGAAATTTGGCAGAATTCCAATGGTAGCCAAATTTATGTAATGTCAAAATTATGCCAAATTTCAAAAATTACAAAAATTGCCAAATTTTCAATTTAGAAAGCTAGTAAGAACCCCCCCCCCCCAAAAAAAGGGGAGAGATTATTTTAGAAGCTGGAAATTAAGAGATTTGGACTTTATAGTAGAAAACACTGTACACCATTTTTTAATTAAATCCTTTTGGGAATTACGGTAAATTCGTTTCTGAATTACGGTATCTCATTTTTGTTAAATTCTTTTTTTAGTAAATCATCAGTTTTCCCTACTTCTTGCATGATATTTCCTGATCGGATTGGACAAAAGTGCAGCTCGCCTTCCATCTGAACGCTGACCCGTTGAAAGTAAAGGGCGGCCAACGGAATGGACATTGTGCAAACCTTGGAAAAAATTTTTTAAATTTTAATAAATTTAAAATTTTTTTGAAATTTTACCAAACTGGCCACCGTGGCAATGCAAACGCCAAAAATTGCAACATTTCTGATGGATTCGGCTTCCGCCTTCAAGTCATGCATTTCTTTGCCCATTTTTAGCTGTTTAACTGAAATTATTATATAAGTAATATAATATATTCCATATTATAAATAGACAAATATTGTAATTTGAAAAACAAAGATTTTTTAAAATAAAAAATGAAATTTTTTTTAGACGCATTATTTTTATATAGTGACAATTTCTTTCCTTTTAATTAAGTAAACATTCGCAATGAAAAATAAATCCAAGAATTTAGGCTAATTTTGTTTGGTAAAACTTTAAACAAAATAAGGTTTTCAATTTTATCTGTTGGAAAATAAAAAAAATTTGTAAAAATTTTTTATTTAAATAATTTTTTTATTTGAAAATCAAAAAAAACAAAACGAAAAACGAAAAATTCAATGATACCATAGATAAGTGAAACTGCTTTTTTGGACATGTGTATTTATATGGTTACACATAGGAACATAAGCAGGGGGGAGCCCCACGGGGTCAATTACCGAAATGATTAATTGCTGTCGCTAAGAAAAGGAATCAAATTAATTTTTGGACAGAGAGTGCTTTGTCCTGCGGTAAACAGCAGCACTAATTGAGGCACTTCTTAATGATGGAACAAAGAACAATTAGTCCACCTAATTAACTAATTAAGTGACAAAATGGACGGAAAAAACACACAATGAAATGTACAGGAGACAGAAAATTAAATAAAAATAAAATCAAAGAAACCACATTTTTGTGAACGTGGAACTCATTTTATTTTATTATTGATTTGGCAGTTATAAAACATTGGCCATGTGGGGAGGGGTAATTAGGCGCGGTGGACAATGACATTAATGGTAATTTATTTGGTTTCATCACCTCGAAATTTATATGGTGGCGGAAAAGAAATTGGGAAGAATTTATTGCTTTGTCTCGATTAAATATCGTTAATTGAAGCATAATGATGGATTAAAGAACAATCAGTCAGTCCACCTAATTACCTAATTAAGTGTCAAAATGGGCGGAAAAATTAAGCAAATGAACACACAATGAAATGTATAGGAAAGCATAAAATTAAATTTAATAAAATGAAATGAAAGAAACCACATTTTTGAGAAAGTGGAACTACTTATTTTATTTTCTATTTTTTATCATTTTTATTTGGCAGTCACAAAAGATTCGCCGCGGGGGGTAATTAGGCGTGTCGGCGGACACGGAAGACAAGCAAAAAGACACTAATGATAATTTATTTGGTTGCATTTAATTACTCAATCATGTTTTTTTGGTCAATGTTTTGTCAAATTGAAATTTATATGGTGGCGTAAAACCAAACAAATAAATTAACGAAAAAATTAAATTAGAATAAATAATTTAGAAAAAAAAACTCATCATTTGATTATCAATATCAATAAGAAAAAATGAAATTTTACAATTTTTTTTCTTTTTTCCATCTTTTTAGAGTGGCAGTTCCAATTTTCAAAATGCCAGCAATTTCTTTGTCACTTAAAGAAGGGTTTCCTTTTTTCATTTTATAATAATCATTCATTTTTCTCGTTTTTTTTCATTCGAATATCTATTTGCTCCTTCTGAAAATAAAAGAATAAGTCCAATTATAAACATTAAAATTTAATTTATAAATTTACTTTTGCTTATGTCAATGCCAAATTCTTTTTCCCATCGGTATAATGTTTGTTCGCCAATGCCAAATTCATTCGCAAATTGTTTCTTATTTTTGGACATTCTTTTAAACTCATCAATTCGTACAATAAATTCCCTCTTTTTCTTTTCATAATAATTTTTATCATTTTTTAAATTTATTCCAAATTCTTTTTTCCATTTGTAAATTTTCATTCGAGAAAATCCCAATTTTTTCGCTATTTTTAACTCAATTTTATTCCAAATTTTTGCCGAAAATTTCGGCAATCTTTCGGAATTGCGGTCCCGAAAAAAAAATTTTTTTTTTAATTTGTAAGGCATTTTTCTAGGCTTAAAAAAATACGCTAACCGCCGAACTCTCCCCGGCCGAAATTAAAAAAAAATCAAACAGAAATTTTTCAAGGAAAAAATCTTAGAAAATTCCAAAAAAAAAAAAAACTATTTGCTAAGTTTTTTTTTGAAAATTTTTCGAAAAACAGTAGTTTCAAAAAAAATTGCTGAAAAATTTTCAACAATTTTTTTCTTTAAATTTTCTTATAAAAAAAATTTTCTAAGAATTTTTTCCTTGAAAAATTTCTAAGTTTGAATTTTTTTTTTTTTTTTGAAATTTCTGCGGCGAGATTTCGGCTGGCGTTGGGGTGTACCCTTGATTTTTTTAATCGATTTTCTGGGGTAAAAAAAATTAAAAAAAAAAATTTTTTTTTCGGGACCGCAATTCCGAAAGATTGCCAATATTTCCCCTTTTTCTTAATTCTTTCTTTTATTGCGTGAAATTTGTGAATATTGCCGCGTTTTTGTTGAACATCCAATTGATCGGTCTGATCAGCATTTGATTCATTTTCACTAAAATTTGCAATTTGGTCAGTCTCATTTTGATTTGTCTCATTTTCATTTTCTCCAATTATTTCATTTTCCCATTCTTCGCCAAATATTTCAGCAAAAGTTGGCCGAAGTTTTTTAGACTGATTAACTGACAATGTTTTGTCAGTTGAATTGTTTATGATTAAGAACATAAACACAAAAAGGAGAAAACGCATCACTAAAAAAATTATAAATAATTAATTAATAATTTTTTAATATTTTTATTAAATATATTTGTATTAAAACTAAGTTAATTACATCATAAATTTTTTTTTTTTTTTTATCTAATTTTAATAAATATGGAGAAGCATTGCCAAAAATGCGATCAATAGTAAATAATATTAAATAATTGAAAGCCATGAATTTCATCATAATGATCGGTCTGATCAGTTAATTCATTTTGATCATTTTGATTTTCATTTTCTCCAATTATTTCATTTTCCCATTCTTCACCAAATATTTCAGCAAAAATTGGCCGAAGTTTTTTACACAGATTAACTGACAATGTTTTGTCAGTTGAATTGTTTATGAGTAAGAACACAAATATAAAAAGGAGAAAACGCATCACTAAAAAATCTTATAAATATTAATTATGATTTTTAAATATTTTATTTAATATATTTGTATTAAAATTACCTTAATTACACCAGAAAATAATTTTTTTAAATTTAAATTTTAATGAATATGGAGAAGAATTGCCAAAAATAAGATCAATAGGTGAAAATGATCTTCAGTAGATATTAAAAAATAAAAACAAAACATTGCTTATTGAATGCCATGAATTTCATAAAAAAAAATTATAATTTTATAATTGAAAATTTAAGCAAAATTAGAAAATTTTATTGACTATTATCTTTTCAAATTCGGTTATATCAATCAAAATTAAGGAAATAATATTTCGTAAGCTTTGAGTTAGGGTTGCGCGGGTGAGAAATGAGTTTTTCGAGTTGAAATCCAGAAAATTAAGGAATTTAAAATATTTACTCTTAAAAACAATTAAACCACAAAAAAATTTAATGTTGTTTTTATTAAAATTATTCTATCCTTCAAAAAAAAAATTTTAAAATCGTGGCGAAAAATAAACAATGTGCTTTATTTGAATGCTTCAGTTAAAAAATAATAGTGATGGAATGAATTCAATGATTGGATAGTAAGTAATTAACGAAAAATTAAGTTGGAGAGTAAGTAATTAACGAAAAATTAAGTTGGAGAGTAAGTAATTAACGAAAAATTAAATTGGATAATAAGTAATTAACGAAAAATTAAATTGGATAATAAGTAATTAACGAAAAATTAAATTGGATAATAAGTAATTAACGAAAAATTAAATTGGATAATAAGTAATTAACGAAAAATTAAGTTGGAGAGTAAGAAATTAAAATTGTTAGAGAAGTGAGAATCAACATAAGAAAATTAAACAATATTCAAGAGATTAACAAAAAAAATGCACAACAAATTAAGAAGGCACCAATAAACAAATTGTGTACGGACATTTAGCCATTTATTTTAAAAATTTGCTTTTTTCATAACGGATTTGAAATGGACAGCATGAAAAAATTGTTTATTATATTTAAATATGAAAAAATTTTCTTTCTTTTATTTAAAAAAAATAATAAAATTATTTCTAAGAAAAAACAAATTGCGATTCAATTTAATTTTTTAAAATTATTTTTATTCGTCAATCACAAAACATTCGCCGCGGGGGGGGGGGGCAAATTAAAAAACGAACTCAAATTAAAGAAAAATGGAAATATTTATATGTAAATGTATGCGTGCGCTTCAACTCAAGCTAAATTTCTTGGGCCTAGGTCGTCTATACTTAGCTTTATTTTGTAATTTATTGGCACCCTTTAAGCCCCAAAATTTAAAATTTTAGGTAAATTTATAATTATTTTTTATTCGAAATTCAACAAAACTTTTAACGTATTTAAGCATCATTTAATTAAATTAGAAATGTTTATAATTTAAAAATTTGATAAAAAATTATAAGAAAAATCAGACTTTTGATTTTGCACTTTTTTGTGAAGTGACCTAGCACCTTTGAAACCAATACAAATAAGAAAAACGAAAAATTACGAATTATTTTCCTTTTTCCATTTCTTTAAAGTGGTAATTCCAATTTTCAAAAGGCCAGCAATTTCTTTGTCAGTTAAAGTGGGATTTTCATTCTTCATTTTATAATAATCATTCATTTTGCTCCTTTTTTGTTCATCGGTGAAGCGAATTCTACCTAAGAATATAATAAAATTTAAAATTAAATTAATTATTTTGAAGAATTAAAATTAACTTAATTTTACATTTGCCAATTTCAATGCCAAATTCTTTTTCCCATCGGTATAATGTTTTTCTGTCAATGTCCAACTCTTTCGCAAATTGCTTCTGCTTCCCATTCTTATACATTTTTTAAAATTCATCAATTCGTTCAATAAATTCTCTCTTTTTCATTTGATAAGAATTCTTTTTATTAATTCCAAATTCTTTTTTCCATTTGTAAATTTTCATTCGATTAATTCCCAATTTTTTCGCTATTTTTTGCTCAGTTTTAACCCAAACTTTTGCTGAATATTTTCCCCGTTTCTTAATTCCTTCTTTTATTGCATCAAATTTGTGAATAATATCATTTTTTTTGCTGAAAATCCATTTTTTCGGTCTGACCGGACAATTCATTTTGATCATTTTGATTAAAATTTCCGTTCTGATCAGTCTCATTTTGATTTTCATTTTCATTTTCTCCAATTATTATTTCATTTTGCCATTCTTCGCCAAATATTTCAGCAAAAGTTGGCCGAAGTTTTTTACACAGATTAACTGACAATGTTTTGTCAATTGAATTGTTTATGATTAAGAAGAACAGAAATATAAAAAGAAGAAAACGCATCACTAAAAAAAATTATAAATAATTAATTAATAATTTTTTAATATTTTTATTAAATATATTTGTATTAAAACTAAGTTAATTACATCATAAATTTTTTTTTTTATCTAATTTTAATAAATATGGAGAAGCATTGCCAAAAATGCGATCAATTAGTGAAACTGATCTTCATTAGATCTTTTAAAAAAACAATAAAATACTAAAAAAGATTATATATTGAAAGCCATAAATTTCATTCAAAAAAATTATAATTTCTAATTGAATTTATGCGAAATTAGAAAATTTATTGAATAAAAAATCTCTCTTCCGATTCAGTTATATCATTCAAGATATATCGCAATTTTCATGAATTTTTTACGTAGTTATGATCCAATTAAATCTGACAGTAAACAGAGAATTGTTAAAATCTTGGCGTGAAATGCTTCCTCCAATAAATTTGTTTAAAAATTATAAATTACATAATCTTGAGAATTTTGTTCAATTTTATATTCCTCGCATTTTTCAAAAATTTCCTCTTTAAGTGTTCCCATTCAAAAAGTATCCCTCAAAATTTAATGGAAAAAAGTTATTATTATAATAACAAAATTCAAATAAAAATTGAATAAACATTAATAAAAGCAAATGAAATGAAAGTATAATTCATTAGTTTATAGTAAAAGTAATCGTGAATCATCGAAATAAAATTGTTATTTATATGTTATACTTTTTTCGAACATGCATGATTGTTTTTAATTATATAATAATTAATTAAAATAAAAATAAAATCATAAAAAATTAATTAATTTTAGAAAAATTGCATTCGTTTTAATTGTGCTTAAAATCAATTTATTTTGGTAAAAAATTTTTTTAAATAGTGCTTGACTCGTGCTTGGATTCAGCGTAATTCAAATTTAAGATCCACTATTGACTTTCTCTCTTTTTATATTATTGGTTTTTAAGTTTTAATTTCAGAAAATTTTAATGGATTTGTCCATATCTGTGATTCGGATAAGCTCGAGCTTTGCGAAATAAATAATCTTATATAAAATAAACAATGTGCTTTATTTGAATGCTTCAATTATAAAATAAAGTGATGGAATGAATTCAATGATTGATAATAAGTAATTAACGAAAAATTAAAAAACAGATTAAATGATTAAAAAGAAGGGGCACCATTAAACAAATTCCGGTCAGGGTCGTTTTCGTACCGCCATTTTCGTACCGTCGTTTTCGTACCGCCGTTTTCGTACGGGGGACATTTTCGTACGAGTTCTTGTACAAGCGTCAGCGAGAAAATTGTTAAGGTTTTCGCGATTGACATTGGCATTGGCATAATTGTGATCATTTTAAGGGACAATATTGTTATTGATATCGTTATAGCGTTGGACGAGACGAAGAATCCGTGCGTCGGCATCGCGATACGTCTTTTTCTGTGCACCATCATGCACCAATTTATCATTATTTAGTTTTGTTTTAATTACTTGCTGCTGGTTCATTTTGTAGTTAATAAAACTTTAACTGTCAAAACATTAAAAGTAATTAAAAAAAGATTAACAAATTCTTTGAATGCAATTTTTTTTTTGCATATCCACTCGTACGAAAACGGCGGTACGAAAATGTCCCCCGTACGAAAACGGCGGTACGAAAACGTCCTGGCCCGAACAAATTCAACCAAAGGCATTTATTTTTTATATTTAAAAACCAATTTATGTTGTTTTGTTTTTTTGGCCTTTTGATTGAATTATTAACAAAAAATGGCATTGGTTTTCCGGCCGAACACTCTTCTCAAACGAAACAGAAATAAGAAAAAGCGCCGACGATGGGAGTTGTTCTCGATCAGAAAAAGTTGCGCAGAAGTTCTGCCGTGAAAATTGACGAACCGAACGGCAAAAGAAAGCGTGGCCAAAAACTGAAAATATTTATATATTATTAATTTATTCGTAGGGATGTAAATTCGATGTAAGAAAAAAGCGCAAAATATAATTAAAATATGCAAAACAAATTCCGAAATTATAATTAAATATTTCCAAACACCCCTTCCACCCCGCCCAAAACACAAATATTATAAAAAACTTTTTTCTTTTAGCATTTTTTTGGGAAAAGGACATAAAAGTTACGAAATTAGACTTGTACTAAAGTTTTAGCTATTTTAATATTAATTTTTGATATCCCTTTTTCGGAAATTTTTTCAAAAAACTAAAGAAATTTAATTCATTCTCCACACTATCTCAAAATAAGTAAAAAAAAAAACGAAAATATGTACGAAAAATCCGAGATTTGGACTTTTTTGGCATTTAAAAAATTTTTTCTTAAAAGTCGTTAAAATTGCGAAAAAGCCCTAAAAGTAAAGAAAAATTCGAAAAATGCGTTTACATATTCATCTTACCGTTCTGCAATTTGCAACTGATCGTCCAAGTTCGGCACCGGCTGGACAGCACCGTTTTGCACTTGGAGTTCAGCGGCAGCACGCAAATGGTTCACTTCCGCCTGATTTTGACGGAAATTTAATCAAAATATTTTTTAATTATTAGATTTTCAAATTGATTAAAACAAATTCTTTTCAATTCAATGACTTACAGTGAGCTCAGCAATTTTCTGATTAGCTGTTTCCAAACTGTCAATGAGCAGCCCGTTTTGTTTGTGAAAAAGCTAATTATTAGTAAAGAATAGATTAATTAAATTATTTCTTGAAATTATTTTTTCTTCAAAAAGCAACAAAAAACTTATTAATAATAGTAAATAATAAAATAATCAAATTATTTATTTAAATTATTTTTTCTTCAAAAAGCAACAAAGAACTTTTTAATTAACAGTAAATAATATAATTTTTTTTTCTTCAAAAAAAGCAAATAACTTGTAATAATAGTAAATAATAAAATTATTTCTTGAAATTATTTTTTCTTCAAAAAGCAACAAAGAACTTTTTAATTAACAGTAAATAATATAATTTTTTTTTCTTCAAAAAATAGCAAATAACTTGTAATAATAGTAAATAATAAATTATTTCTTGAAATTATTTTTTCTTCAAAAGGCAACAAATAACTTATTAATTAATATAACGATAGATTAGTTAAATATTTATTTTTAAATTATTTTTTCTTCAAAAAGCAGCAATTAACTTATCTTCAGATCCTCAATTTCCAATTGATGTAAGACTCGCTCATGCTCAATAGTCTCCTTCAGTTGTCCAATTTCAGCCTTCAGAGAGTGATTTTGTTCGTGCAATTTACGAATTTCCTTGGCTTTTAGTTCAAATTAGAGTGCCACAGGACCGGGAATTTTTGCCAAAACCGGGACCGGGACTTGCCGGGACCTGAGAAGCCGGGACCGGGACCTCGATTTTCGTCCGGGACCGGGAACCGGGACCAAACCGGGAATTTTTAAAAATTCAAAAAATTTTTAATAATTCAAATTTTAATTTATTTCAAGTGAAAATAATACAAAATTAATTTTTTTATTTTGTAATTTATTTTATAAAATCCAAAAATTGAAGATAAATTAAATTAATGAAAATTTCAAACCAAATTTATTTCAATTATTTCAAACAATAATCATTTTTGGACTAAATGATCGAAGATTATTAGAAATTCAGATTTGCTTTTCACACCACTTTTTTTGGCGTGCTTTTTCAAAAAACTTTTGGGGAAGAAGAGGGTCCGGCGGTGCCGATAGGCGCCGCCGGGGGAAATTTTGAAATTTGAGTGTTATTTGTTACAGATTTTCAACAAAATAAGGCTGGTTTTTGAGATTACTAGGCTCAATGTGTACGGATTTTCATTCAAAAAATGATAAAATATGTGTCAATTAAAAAAAATATGAGGAATCATAGTTTGTCGATATTAAACCCATGAGTATACAAAAAGAAAATTCAAAATATTTTAAATTCTGTAAAGGGATTGAATCATGGGAAAGAAGTAGAAAACCAAGAAGATTCACCACTAGGCCATTTGCACAATTGGCAGTGTTACTTTTAAAGAATATATTAATTTTTTTTTAAATTTTTTCCTTTAACTCCAATTTTCTCCAGTAATTTTTCACTCAGACCCCCATTCTTAATATTGCTTGTTTTTCCCGGTTCCCGGTTGCCCTACCGGGACCGGGACCTGAGATTTTCAAAACCGGGGACCGGGACCGGGACCTCGGATGACCGGAAATTCCCGTCCCGGTCCCGGTCCCGTGGCACTCTAGTTCAAATTAAAAAAAACTTATTTTGCGTTTCGTTTTCTGTTTCTCCGCTTCAAAGGCTGTTGTAAGTCGTTGTATTTGGTCCTAAAAAGGGTGGGAAAATTTATAAGGCAAATTTAAAGAAAAATTGCTAAAACATAAATTTATTGCGAATTTGTTGTTCATGCTGTTCACGCTCTTCGTCCAACGTTTCGGACAGGCGACGCACGTGCTTCTCCTGGAAAACGAGAAATTTTATTGTTTTTTTGAATTTTAAAATATTTTTTAAATTAATTTATGCCCCCCTCCCGTACGCACCGTTTTACCGAGTCCCCGTTTCAAGAGGGTTTTTTCAGTCTCAGATTTGTTCTTTTCCTTTTGGGTCTCATCACCCGTGTTTGCCAATCCCGAAAGCACTTCATTATAAACTTATTGATTTCCAAAAAGTGTCGGTCTTTTCCAGATGTTCAATTTGTTCTTGTTTTCTCTTCCATTTGGAAGAGGTTCGGATTGGCCATATAAATGTAAGTTAATTTTGAGAATGAGCTAAATGGTTTATAATTCACAGAATTTTTAATAAATAAAACTGAATTTTTATTTATATGTTTGGTGCCCGAATAGGAGCCCGTTTATTAGCGCCTAATACATTGCGCCCCGCATTTTTACTTGCCCACCTTTTTTCGCCCCACATATTTGCGCCAACATTTTTACGTCTAACACATTGCGCCCCGCATATTTACGGCCCATGCTTTTGCGGCTTGACTCATCTGCGCTTCAAACTTTTCGTTCCATTTCTTTTGCGCCTTCCGCATTTGCATTAAATTATTGTCTGCTTCAACCAGGGTTAATTAATTATTTGTCAGCCAATTAACCGTGCGATTAAAATGCGCTTAGAGAATATTTTTTCATTCTTTTTAAATAAACTAATTGGAAAAACTCAAAAAAGAATATTGATTGACTGTGAATGGACACGTCTAATTTGATGGAGACGGAGGGGGTAAAAAATTGGGAAGAGAAGAGGAAATGAGGGGAAGAATTTGAATTTGAATGACCAATCGAACACATACACATATGCACACACATCATAAAACAAACACTACTAATACGCAATTCTTAAGGATTAATTAATAAAAAAAACAGGTTAAATATCCATCATAGGACCTTGACTCAAAATTGCATAAAAACAGTTTTATAGGTTTTCTTAGGTGCTGAAAACGCCTAAACCATCAAAAAAGGGCGCGGCAAAGCGTTTAAACCGGTTTTTGAACCGGTTTAAATCATGAAAAATGGACAAAATTGGGTCCTCCTAACCTTTTAAAAAGATCAAACACAGACATATTTGGTATTATTCGAGAGCTCTTAATGAGCTTGGTTTAAAAAGCAGAGTAATAAACCGAACCGACGCAATCTGAGTGTGGGACAACTGAGTCCCAGTGAAAAATGGACACTTCAGTACCAAAGATAATGGATGAATAAATAATAATCAGGGCTTCCATTTTTATGTAAATACATATTAAAAAACATTTTATGTTTGAGATTTTCTTGCACACGTGCCTCCCGTTCACGCGCCAACTCCTCGACTTAAATTTTGATATTCATTTTTAAATGATTTTAATTCCAGTGTTAAAAAAACTTATTTTGTGCCTCTTTTTCTGTTTTTACTAGGGTTGGGCCCCCAACCCCGCCCCCGACCCCGAACCCCGACATTTTTGGCCCTTTTCGGGGAAAACCCCGACCCCGAACCCCGACGCTTCCTACCCCGACAACCCCGAACCCCGACCCTTAACCCCGACCGGGGTCGGGGTTAAATATACACCCCTAAGAATGGCATTTTCGTGAGAGAAAAGGCAAAAAAATTATTCAAATTTGAATTTTCTTTAACCATTTTGCCAGATTTTTATTAAATAAATTAATTTGCATTTGTTCTTTTATATGTAGAAGTGGTGTAGTGGTTAGTGCGTTAACAATAACTCAATTTTGTCATGAGTTCGATCCTGGTTTACTTTTTCTTTTATAATTTATTTTTTTTATGATTAATAGGCTTTTTTTTAAATACCCTTAAATAATTGGTCATCATTGGCATTATTTATTGAAAAATTAAACCCAATTTTACTTTCGTTGAAATTAAAAAATTTAATTAGAGTAAATCATGAAAAGTTAATATTTTTCAAAATATTTTTGCCAAAATATAAAAAAAAATAAATTTCACGGAAATTCATAATTTTTTGGTGAAAATCTATTAGAAAATAAAGCTTAAATTTTAAAATTCGTCCGGCGCTGCATATCGGCATCGCCTGCGCCCCAAAAAAACCTAGAAATTTTGCTCAAAATCAAAAAAAAATTATTAATTTTTTGGACAAAATCTGTTTACAAATCTCACTCAAATTTTCGAAATTTTTTCCGGCGGCGCCTATCGGCACCGCCGGACCCCTTTCCTAAAAGTCTTTAGAAAAAACGCGCCGCGAAAAAAAAGATGATTTGAAAAACAAAAAACTTTTCGGGAACAAGGGTCCGGCAGTGTCAGTAAGCGCCGCCGCAAAACTTTTGAAAATTAGAGAAGTAGAATGCAATTTGTTAACTGCTTTTCACCAAAAATAACCAATTTTTTCGACTTTGAGCCAAATTTTTTAAGAAAAAATAAGTTTTGGGGGCCTGGAGCCGGAGGAAAATTTTGAAATTTTGACAATTTTTACAAATTTTCACAAAATTGTTCATTTTAAAAATTTCTTATCGTTTTTAATTAATTCTATTCAAAAATATCTATGATAAAAAGAAATAAAAAAGTACATAAAAGTATTATTATGAATAATAAAAAAAAATTTAAGCTAAAAAAAAAAAAAAAATTTTTGACTATATGGTATAAGGCAAAAATTGAAAAACCCCGAACCCCGACCCGAACCCCGACGCTTCCAACCCCGACAACCCCGAACCCCGAATTTTCCAACCCCGACGTCGGGGGCCCAACCCTAGTTTTTACGCTCAAAAGCTGAAGAAAGTCGTTGGGTTTCGAAAAAGCGTTGGAAAAATTTATACGGCAATTAAAAAAATTGCTAAAACAACAATTCAATTTCCGAATTTATTCTCGGTGCTAATCAAGCTCTTCTTTCAAAGTTTCGGACAGGCGACGGACGTGCTTCTCCTGGAAAAGCGAGAAATTTTAATTGTTTTTTGGATTAATTTTAAAATATTTTTATAATTAATTTATGCCTCCTCCTCCCGTTACGCACCGTTTTAACGAGTCCCCGTTTCAGAGGGTTTTTTCAGTCTCAGATTTGTTCTTTTCCTTTTGGGTCTCATCACCCGTGTTTGCCAATCCCGAAAGCACTTCATTGAACTTGGATTTCCAAAAAGTAACTTTCTTTTCTAGTTGTTTGATCATTTCTTATTGCTCTTCCATTGGGAAGAGGTTCGGATTGTCCATGAATAGGTTAATTTTTACTCCAAACATATTTGCGCCTCATAGTTTTGCGCCTTGACTATTTGCGCCTGACACTAACAAAATTTTCAAATTTCTTTTAATTAGAAATAAATAAAAAATATAATTTGTTTGAGTCATCTCAGTGAGTGGTGATGTGAAGATGGAGTGAGACAAACAAATAGTTAATATGTGAAAAGAGAGAGCGCAATGGATGGAAGAGGAAGAGAAGGAAGGCTTGGCTTCTTTTTGGTTTGGCTTCCAATTTGTGCCCCGTCGTTTTGTCCCCAAATGCCAATAAATAAATTTGGTTTGATTTTTTTAAATAAATTGTCGTAGATATTTATAAATTTATTAAAGAACTATTGTGTAGATTTTTAGGCAAATAATAGTTTTTCTTATGTCCTTCTGCATGCCTTAAATAATAGAGAACAACAAAAAATTTGCTCTAAAATCAAATTTCTTAAAAAAGGGATATCAAAAAATAAAAAATAAAAATAATTTTTCAATTATAGACCGAATTATTTTCGTGGCATTTTTTTGTTTGCTTAAAGCAATTTTGGAAATTATAAAAAAATACGAATAATTGCATCAGGTGGGCCCCAACTTATGCTTATTTCAGAAACAGCAATTCGAGTGGGGTCGTTTCGGCGCAAGTCCAAGTTTTTGGACTATCCTTTTTTTCATCGCCAACAAAATCCAATAATCTTGGTACCATTCGAAAGCTTACCATGTTTAGAAAACATTTTTAAGCAATTGCTTTGCGATTAGACAATTACCAAAAAGTTACGACAAGAAATTGCAAAAAAAAAAAGTCGAAATTTAAAAGTTTTTCTTTATAACTTTTTTATGTGCTTGAAAATTTTGTGTTTTTTTTTGTAAGAGACTAATAGAGCATGTGAACGGCTTTCGAATGATACCAAGATTGCTTGATTTGGTTGGCCCTGAAAAAAAGTTATAGCCAAAAAAACTTGGGCTGGCGCCGAAACGACCTTTTCACCTTTTATGTATATCCCTTTACTCACAAAATTTTCCATAGCAAATGAATGAATTTTCTGAATTTTGCATATCTTTTGAAAATAAATCGTTACAATAAAAACAAAGTGCAAAATTCGTAAATAAAAGATGGGAATTTTCTTTTCTTTTTTCCTTGAAAAACGGTAAAATCATTTCAAAAATCCACAAATTGCTTCTCAGTTTCTTTAATCCGTTTCCTCATTTCTGACGGTTACGGCTTCCGCTTCCTTAAAATAAGAAAAAAAAGTTTTTAATAATAATAATTATTATTTTTTTAATAAAAATTACTTCTACGACCATTGTTACGGTGTTTTCCTTTAATGATAATGGTAAAAATTTATAAAAATAATAAAATTTTTACTTTCTTGACTGTTTTCGCGTCCTGTAGAAAAATGTAAAAATTTTATACATTAAAAAAAATTGAATTTTTTTTTATTATTGAAACAAACTGAAAATTACTGACTTGATTTTCTCCCTTTTCTCTCATTGTCCCCATGGTAATTCGAATCTCCTGGAATGATTAATTTGATTTAAAATTAAAAGTATTAATTTGTTTCTGAAAAATGTGCTTTTCAGGTATGGAAACCTTAAAATTAAATTGAAAAGAGTAGCACCAAATTTTAATTAAATTTCACGAAGGAAAATGCAAATTTTTAAGTTTAGCAAAATCGAGGTATGCACTTAAATCGGATGAACCTCAATCGTCAAAATCTAAGGATCTTTTATTTATTATTTTTCGTGGTGAGCCGAAGTGACAAAAGTATCATTATGTTCGTAATAATTAAATTTAATTATTATTTTAATTTATTTTGCTAATTAATACATCATAAGTTAGCTTAACTTAGTCAAATTAATTAAATTTAGTTTTTAACGACAGCTCGAAATATCCTCCACTAGTTATGTAATTTTTAAAAAATTAGTAAAAAATTTACAAAAAGTTGTAACCAAAAAAAAACTCGAAAAATTTAGACTCAACAATAGTGTCATATTTTTATGGTCATCCAAAAAATGTAAGGTCGTTTAAATGCATGAAAATTGTTCCTACATCAATTAATTCAAACCGCACTTGATATTAAAAGATAGCCCAAAGATTTCTCTATTATTCATTAAAATTTCAAAAAATTTATTGTTGAGTCTAAATTTTTCGAGTTTTTTTTTTGGTTACAACTTTTTGTAAATTTTTACTAATTTTTTAAAAATTACATAAGTAGTGGAGGATATTTCGAGTTGTCCTTAAATATTAAATTTAATTAATTTTACTAAATTTAAGCAAACTTATGATGTATTATTTAGAAAATTAAATTAAAATAATTATTAAATTTAATTATTACGAACATTGATACTTTTGTCACTTCATCATAGCACCTTATTTTTTTGCAATCCAATTCCAGAAGAATGAAATACAGTTTATTTTTAAATTTTTTTTATTTTTTTTGTAATTAAATTTTATAGCCTTACCCAACCCCTTCAGAAATAAGAACAAACTTTCTATACCGTATTTTCTCAAATAATAAAAGTGTAAAAATGTTGGATAGATTACATTCTTTTTTCCGAATGTTCAAGTAGAAAATTTATCATTATTTCAATTTTACTTGGTGGCTCAAAAGTTTCTTGCGCAGCATTTCTATAGCCCGATGAATAATAGTCTACATCTAATTGCCGTTGCGCTGAATTCCGATCAGGGTCACCTCGGCTTGATGAGTGATTAAGGTTAGCTCCTGAAATTGGAAAAAATTTTTTTTTGAAAAATATTTTAGTAAAATTTTTTTTGCATCACTGTAATTTTTTTGATAAAATTAAAATTTTTTATCAAAACTTGTAATTAATTGCCCGAAGAACAGATAGGAACGCCGGAAAGAATGAAGTTAACATTTTGATCACTTTTCCAGGGTATGATCAAAAAGTAAACATTTTCATTGGGCAAATAGATCATCATTATATTTTTACAAAAAAAAAAACAGGAATTTCTGGCGCAAAATACCAAAAACGGCTTACTCAATCGCTCACGACTGTGTGAGCTTGATCTCGATCGCGGTCTTCTGTTGGGCCGATTTGGTGATTCACGCCTTTCCGGCTGAATTTGAGCTTCGATGTCTGAAGTGGTGTTTAAATAATTAAAAATGAATAATCATTTTTTAGTTAAAATTGTGATAAAATGAAAAGCAAAACTGCATTTTTTGGTCAGCAGCTTCATCTATTTTCGCAAAAAAATCCACAAATTTTTATGTTTTTGATATTTTTAAAAATTAAAAAATTCGTCAAAATCCTCACAAACGCAAAATGTTAATAAAATATACTTAAAAACCAAAATATATATATATATATACAAAGAATTATACAAAATAGTTCAAACATTTCTTTTAGAATTATTCATTTTCAGAATTTCCGCTAAAAAAAAGAAAAATTATATGTAAATTTTTAGCTTTCTAACTTTTTTTTTATAAAAGCCCTAAAACATTACCACTAATAGCATTCGTTTTGTCTTCGTTGCTTTTGTTTTTGTTGGCGTAGTGAACGCAACAGTAAATTACAAAAGCCGCCAAAAGAAACACAACAAACGCTATGGCAAATCCTTTGTCGGCACCGCCGCGCTTTCGTCGCCGACGTGCTCGGCTTTCTGTGATGGCATCAAATAGAATAGATTTTGGGAAAAATAAAACTCAATTTTGTAAAAATTTTTTATAAAAATTATTTTTTTAGAAAGGGAATATATATATTTTTTAATTTAATCGAAATTGAACTAAATATTTTTATACTTTCAAAATTTAAAGTTTTATCGTTTTTTAAATACCCCGGCATCACTTACAATTTTGAAAAATTTAATTCAATTTATTAAGAAATTGCTAAAATCCTTCATAGTTTTGTCTTACATCCAAAAATAAGGACACATATTAAAAATAAGGGCATTTATTATCCGTCAGTCATTTGGCACTGACTTTTTTTCATTTTTAAATTTGCCAATCCGTCAATTCCGTCAGCAGTAAAATCCATGATCAGCTTAAGCATGCGCTTGTTTCGCTGTTGATGTTGGCGTTTTTCATCAGCTAAATTTAAATTTTGAATTTTTGATTAATTTTAAATATTACAATTTTCGCTATTTTTTCCGTTTTGCTCTTTTTGATGGCGCCAAAATTGGGCCAACTCTTTGAGCACATTTTTTGGTTCGATTTGTGGACCATTTTCCAATTGAATAATTTCATTTGTTGAAATATTCAAATGCTTTGCTAACACTTTGACCGTGTCAACAATGGCATTTTTCAAACTTTGTAATTTGGCATTTTGTACTAAAAAATAAAAAAAATAAGAAATGAAAATGATAAAACAAAATTACTAATTTTTCCCGCATTGAATATGGCAATTATATCGATAATTGATCTATGCAATTTGCGCAGTAAATTGTGAGTTGGGTTATCGAGATGTTCAATGATTTTCACGATTTCTGTTCCTTCAAGCAACGCTACTTAAAAGAAAATTTCAATTTTCAATTTAAATTACTATTTTTATAAATTTTTAATTGTAATATTTTTTTAATTTACCATTTTTTCCTATTTTCTCCGTTTGCGTTATTTTAATGCTTTTAATTCCATCAACAAGTTCCTCGATGTTTGAATCAAGTTCTTGCCCATAAATTTTCTAGATTTAAATGACAAGTTTTTAAATAAATTTTATTCAAAAACCCTTATAATAATTATTGGGCAATAAAATATTAAAATTTTTTAATTAAAAATTACTTATTTTTCATTTATAAATTTCATTTTTATATTAGTGAACAAATGAGCATTAAGCATGCTTAAATAAAGTTTCTGTCCAGCTTTCCTAATCTTCTCACCTGTTTCTGATCACCGTGGTACAGTACCGCTTCGATCTTACTGTAATCGATTGCCGTCCCCTCTTGGCCATCTTTGTACAGTACCGCTGCTAGCGTATTGTACTGGACAAACAATTCGTGTAGAAATTGCTTAATTTCCGTTTTGTCCTCATCTCCCCCATCTCGTTCAGTTGCATTATCTTTGTTGTACGGCTTCACAATCGTTTTGTTTTTGTGTGGCAAATGAATGCCATCCGTAGCAGAAGCAGGGCAACCGATGGGACCGACTTTGGCATTGGCAAAATGAATTGGCACCACCAGACAGAATGCCAACAACCAAATTAAAAAGGCCATTTGAGCCGCCTAAAATTTATTCTTAAATCCCTATTGGATTAATTGGGGAAAAATTTAATAATGAAAATTTTCTCTCCAAAAAAGGTAATCCTTTCAATTAGAAAAAAATATTTATATAAATGGTTTGTTAATTTGGGGCATTAATCTTTAAGCATGCCCATAACATGTAAAACCTTCCAATAGTTATAAAATTACCAGGAAAAAAAATTCGGAGCCATTAAAGGCCAAAATTTTATTACAAAATTTATTTATTATATAATTTTATATGAATAAAAAATATATGTATAATAAATATATAAATATAAAAATAGAATTATGCTCAAACATTGAGGCAAAATGTATGGCAGTGCCCATAGTAATAAAATGGATGGTGGCATTGCCCATAATGAATAAATTATTTGTGTTGGCAATTTTGCCACATATTACATGTGAAAAAATAATTCCATTAATTATCGCGTAAATATATAAAATTAGCAATAAATTACTTCTAATCAGGGCTCCCAACTTAACATTTTCAAAATCAGCATTTGGCCGACAAAAAATCATCATTTGGGGTCAAAACCCATCATTTTGGAATATTTTACTCGAAATGAAGAAAAATCATAATAAACAACCTAAGCAATAAAATTTCCAAGGAATAAAAAATTACATAAAAGAAAAACAACGTATCGCTATAAATTTGAAAATTTGGGAGTTTTTTGTAGCATTTTTACATAAAAATGGCCATTTTGAGGTATTTTTCCCAAAAATCAGCATAAATCAGCAAACTTTCTCAAAAAAAAGCATCAAAAATATCAAATTAGCATTTCAGAAAAAAATAACCATCATTGACCCCTCGAAAAGCATCAAATGATGATAAATTAGCAGAATTGTGAGCCCTGCTTTTAATTCTCTAAATACAAATTGAGATGGAATATTGCAAATTAATTTTGTTTAATTTGGCTGGCAAAATTTTGTTGGAAAAATATAGGAAAATTCGTTTTTGAGAATGCCTTTTTAACGAGAAATTGAAATGAATTAATTTTGAGCTGGGTATTCCGAGCTGAAAAAATAAGGAGAAAAATTGTAAATTGTGATGAAAAAATTGAGGCTATGAAAAAGAATTGGAGAATTAAACGAATGTATAAAAATGGAAAATAAAAATAATTTGTGAACGATTTTCTATTTAAATGGAATCATTTTAGTCCAAGCCTCGGATTCGTGCTTTTTTTTTTCTTCTTCAAAATACGTAATTTTTAATAATGCATTTTCAAATCGGCATTTAGGTACAAGGATGTTAAAAAAAGATTATTTTATTAAATTAAAAAATAAAATAATTGTTGGCATTTTCTTAAATTATTATCCTCTTTTTTGTTTAATTTTGTGGCATTTATTTTTGATTTATGCAAATTTTAAAAATGTAAATTGTGATAAAAAAAAATTGGTGTCAAATGGAAAAGAATTGGCACTCCTGACTTATACGGGTCGTGTTAAAAATGATTAAACCCGGACAAATATGGTACCATCCGAAAGCACTCTCGATGAGCTAAGTCTAAAGAACAGGTGTTTTAGTCAATCTGACGTCATCAATCCGGGTTTTAAACCGATTAAAACCAACAAAAACTGACCCGAAAATTAGTCAAAAAATATATGAAAATGAAATTTTTTGAACAAAATTTGTATCAGTCGACAGCTCTTCGACGAGACAAACCGATCTGGCTATATTAAAGGTTGAGCCGATGTCAATTCGACAATTGACAACTGAGTAACGAAGCAAAAAAGGCGCTTCAGTACCTGGGCTATAAAACGAAAAACAAAATTCAACAATTAAATTTAACACTACAGAGTGTGGCGGGAAAAGTTCCCGCACACTTTTTTAAAACTTCTTTTTTTATCAAATATTTTAATTTTTCTCTGAAGGTTCACTACTTTCGTACTAGCGGAGACCTTTTTTTTACCCATTATACTTTTAGGTTTTGTGTAAATTTTTGAAGGGAATCCTTTAGCTAAATGTTAAGGCTTTCAGAAAAAAAAAATACAAACTACTAGTTTGGGAACAAATTCTGAGGATTTGCTTTTAAGAATGCATTTTTCACCGAATTGAATTAAGCATTCAGCTCAATCAAAGAAAATTTAAGAAAAATTGTGTGATAAATGTAAATTTAGGGATAATTTTGTTGAAATATTTGGCAAAGAATGGGATAATGAGAAAATAGAAGAGAGGTTACTGATTAACATGAGTATTTTCGTTCGCCAAAAGTGATCAAAATGAATTAAATTATCCCATTGGTATGATCAGATTGATCAACATGATGATCAGCAAAAAGACGAAATTGTTCATAAATTTCACGCCATAAAAGGGAATTAAGAAAAGGGGGACGGACATTCGGCAATTTGGTTCAAAAAATTAAGAAATGAAGAGATATTAAAAAAAAAAATATTTTCTTGCCGAAGAATTTACAATTAATTAAAAATTTTTTTTTTGTGGGTTTAATTGAAATACTCTTGAAAACATAGAATTAAAAAAATAATATTTAATTTAATTTAATTTACTTTTGCCACATTTACGTAAAATTCCTTTTTCCATTTTCTTAATGTTTTTTTTTTGCTAATGCCCAGCTCTTCCTCAAATTGTTTCTGTTTTCTATTTTTGTATATTCTTTAAAATTCACCAACCCATTTTTACAAAAAAAAAAAATTATAATTTGTGCTATTATTTCATAATATAAATTGTGAGATTTTTTCATGAAAATATTATGTATATTTTATGGCCTGCAAAAAATGAAATAATCTTAGCAGGACGATTGATTCAATCAGTTAACTTTAATTAATTAAAACCTTAATAATCTTATTTTTCCATGTCTATTAATTTAAATATTTATCTAATTTGCATTCTTCGAACACAGAGCTTTGAATGATAGAAAGAAATATTAATTTGATTGAGTTAAAGCCAAATTTTACTAAAAATGAAAACCCCAAATCCCCGAACAACCCAAGCCTTATTTGGCCAAATAAAAAGCGAAAATGTAAAGCATTTAATCCAATATAATTTTAAATGTACGAGTATAGGTCTCTCGACTCGAGAAAGTCTCGGATTTTTGCGGTTCTAGCTCGGAAAATTTCCGAATCAAATATACTACTACTGTTTTGATTAGAGGCAAAACAAAAAATGCCTTTTATTCTAATAAATGAATTATGAATTTACCTTGGTTTAGGCATATTTCGATTTTTTTTTATTTCTTAAATTTTATTTTAAATTTATTTTTATTAAAAACAAATAAACAATAAAATGTGACCAAAGAGAACAAAAAAAAACAGAAATTGACAGCACAGGACAGCCAGCATTCATGATAGAATAGAAGCATTTAAATTGGACCATATGACAATTAAAGAAAGTTCCGTTACATTGAGAGCAAAAATTTACGATTGAAAAAACGATTACGTATTTGCGGACCACACAATCGATATTCTCAGCCATAGCGTATTAAAAAAAATTAAGAATAAATTACTCCCGAAAATTTTTGTAATTAGGTTCCCGAACCGTGAGAATTTGACGCTTTTTGGCCCCATTAAAGTTTACTTAGCATAATGAACCTATTAATTCGATTTTTTGTTGTCCACAAATTCGTTTAAGAGGTTTGAGAAGGGTCACATCATTTAGGAAAAGAAAAAGCCTATCAATTTGCATCCGTTCATTATTACCTCATTAGGTTTGGTTATTTGAATTATATTTGATCACACGGCAAAACAAAACAAGAAAAAAAATACTAACTACACAAACGCCACCAAGTATAATTGCTATTAAAGTAGTTCCTTCAATGGCCCGTTTTGCACGTCGGCGCTGACCTGTGATAAAAGAAAAATTGTTAAAATAGTTATTATGCAATTGGCCTAAAGCAAGATTATAGGATTTGTTTATAGTGTGATTCGGCTTGAAATTTAAATTTGATACCCAATTGTTGGCTTTAAATTATGAAAAATTGAACAAACATTTTAACAAAAAAAAATTCTGCATACATAAATACAACCTTTAAAATGGACGAATGTGTAGACTATTTGCTAAATTCTTAAAACAAAAAAGATTAGAAAAAGTTTTTCCTTTAAGTTTGGCTGGTACGGTAATTATCGCTTTATTACAGAAAAACAGAATTTAAAAAAAAGATTTTCTAGGCAATTACGATTAATGAGTATTTTATTAACTAATTACCCTTTAATGTTGCGAAATTGCTTTGTTCCAGCAATGCTTTTGCCAGCCCAAAAATATTCTCAATCATTCCATTGGTTGACATGAAATCATTTTTTGACTGATTGAATATTTTGAGCAAATTCAGCACAGATTTGAACATTTCGCCTCGATTTTGAAACTAAAAATTAATGAAAAAAAACATAATTAATTTATGCAAAATGCTTTTTTATCTAAATAAATTCATTAAGAAATAAATTTACAAAAATTCAATTAAAATAAATAATTATCTGAGCCATAAAACGTATTGAAACGGATAATTTTTATGGACAGAATCAGAATTATAGACAATTTTTTCGTGTTACCTTCACAGGTTTTACATCGGACAATTGGACACCAAATTTTGTCGCCATTTTGTCCATCAATTGAAAAATGGACGAATTAATGGCATTTATTTGTTGGCTATTAATTTGCTTTGGATTATCAATTAAATTGTTTTTCAATTCATTTGCCTCTTCATTAAGGGTTTTCATCATGGAAAACATTTGAGGGTCATTTTTTCGCAATTTGGCAACCCCATTTTTCATCTGTAAATTATTTACATAAATTTTTATAATAATTATTAATTTCTTAATTGCAAAAACATATAAAATTGTAACCGATTCCGAATTGCATAAATAAGTATTTTATTATTTTTAATTGTTTCATTAAATTAGAGTTGCACGGGACCGGGAATTTTGACAAAAACCGGGACCGGGACTTACCGGGACCAGAAAAGTCGGGACCGGGACCAAGTTTTTCGACCGGGACCGGGACCAACCGGGACTTTTCCCAAGAGAAAAATTTTTTGAAAAAAATTTGAAAAATTGCAAAATTTTAACTAAATTCATTTCTGAGTCCCAAAATTTCTGGAATTTTTTAATAAAAAATAAATTGACAATCTCTTAAATTTTTTGCTTGTAAATTTCTTTTTTTGTGGCGCGGTTTTTCCAAAAATTCTATCCCAGTGGAGAATTGAACCCAAGCGAAACATAATGAAAGTCAGAAGGTTTACCCACTAGACCACATATGCACAACAACAAATGCTTTAAATGAAACAAATAATTTAATTTTTTCTTTAGTCCCGCCGGGACCGGGACTGGCAAAACCGGGAATTCCCGACCCGGTCCCGGCCCCGCGCAACTCTACATTAAATTATCATTTTTAAAATTGAATTTTTTATTAATCAAAACATTCATTTAATTCGCATTTTATAATTTTATCTTTTATATAATTTGAAAATAATACACAGTTTACTTGAATTGATTGGTGTTCAATTTCATGGTCATCAATCAAAGCTGCATTAATTAGCGCGTCCGTTCGGCTTAACGCGCAAATTAATTCTTTCGGCATTTCATTTTCATCAATTTTCTTGGCTATTTTTCCCCAAAAACTGTCTTTGAGCCCGGCACATTTTGCCAAATTTGCATCGTTTTCAAACGCAAAATTTGTGCCAAAATGGCACAAAATAAAAAAGGCAAAAATAAAAATCATTGTCAAAAATGATTGAAATTTAGGATTAAGTCAGGGCTAAACAATTAAACAATAATTATTCGTCGTTTTTTAATCACTTTACAGCAACAAATTAAATAATACATATAAAGCAAAAAATTATTGTCAAAAAATCCGAATCACGGCCTCAAAATAATCGGTGCTATGACGTTACTCAAAAAACCATCAAAACAAAAAATTTTTTGATATAAGTTTGCTAAAAACAACCAATTTTAATTCTTCATAGAATTCGGGATTTTCTATTATCCTGCAAAATTTCATAAAGTTTCGTTTATTTTAAAGAAAGTTATGACCAAAAATATTCAAGAAAACTTGCCTTTTTGAGTTTCAATATATCCAGATTTTAAAATTAAAAGTTCATTTTGGGCGAAGTTATGAAGAATTTTCTGTCAAAAATTTTCATTTTGATGCTTTTTGAGTAATGACCCGGCACCAAATAAATATCCTGGCCTTTGAATAAGCTATTGTGGTGATAATTAGACATAAAAATGGTAAAATCGGCTTTAAATAGGCATAAAAATCCTCAAAATTAGGCATTATAAAATTCATCATTGAAATCATATAAAATATGTTGCAATATTTGTTCAGAATAAAGAAAAACATTTTTTAATTAGAAATAATGTCAAAAATTATAGGGTTTTCATTAGATTAAATTTAAAAAAAAAAGTTGGCATTTTAAAAAGACTGCTTAAAATGTGCCAAAGTTGCTTCATTTTATAGGCACATTTTGCACAACATGAATTTCATGTGGATTAAATTTTATTTTTGTTTTGGTTTTTTCTTAAAAAATAAATACTGTTGTTCATATAATTATGTTATCCGTTTCAACTTCCGTTTTATTTGTTTGTATATTCATTTTTTGATAATTACATAATTAACTAAGTAGAAAGAAAGAAAATTTTTTTTAATTATAAAAAAATTTTTGTTTTGAATTAAAGATTTTTGCTTAATTTTCTTATAATCCGATAAGAATAATGAATGAACTTCAAGAGTCTTGGTCATGTACCAAAATTTTTGGCCTTGACCACGAGCGTGAAGGTTTTCAAAAAAAAAAAACCAGGCCAAAACCAAATTTTCAGTTTTGGTTTTATTCAATTGGTCTTTGGGAAAGACTTATATATTTAAATTCAACAAAAGAAGTTACAATTTTATCACGATTTAAAAATAAAATAATAGTAAAATTCGACCGTATGACAAAAGTATCTTACTGTCCGAAATCATTGTCCTTTTTTGGAAATTGTCTAAATCAACAAATTAGATTTTTTTTTCTTTTTTGCATTAATAATGTAAAAAATTTGTACTAGGCCAAAAGGCATTTAAAAATTTTTTTATTAAGGATTTTTAGGGAGCAAAACACGTAAAACTTAACCAAAAAACTTAATTTTGGTCCTTTAAATGATTCTTAAATATTTTATAATGTTTTTCAATAAGGAAAATTTTTAAAACTAAACTTTTTATTAAGAAAAAAAAAGGAAATTTTGGCGATCAATTTTGAGAAAATTTTTCAATTCTTAGGGGTGTATTTTCTGAAATTTTTTCAGGCATTTTTTAGGGGTGTATTTTCCCGATTTTATTGCATTTTTAATGGAATTTTTCGGAAAAAAACGCCAAAAAAGGCACCAAAACGGCAAAATGCCAAAAAAGGCATAATAAAAGTCAACGTAGAAGCCTCAAACCAAGTGGAAACTGCTTTTTTATGCTTAATATATCGAAACTATTGCGCAAAAAAAAAGGCATATGCCCCAAAATGCGAGCTATAGCTAGTAATGAATAGTGCTGGGAATTTAAGTCAAATGACTTTTTTTTTTGCTGACTCGAAATTGTCTTAAAATGACTTAAAAAGTGTTCTACACTTTGTTTGAAGCTTCTAACATGCATTTTTTTGTGACTTTTTTTTTACACTTTTTGGGATTTTAATGACTTTTTTGAGTTTTTGCGATTTTTTCGTGATTTTTTTGACTTTTTGAGGGGCAAAATTTGAAATTCACCAAAGAAAATGCCGAAAAATACAAAGAAAATTCCGAAAGTTAAAATTTCGATCGGTGAAAAGGCAATGAAACCTGGATGAAATTTTCCGTAATTGTTGGAAGAATCACTTTTTTATGCCTGTTTTGGGTACCTTTTTAAAAAATTAAGTGTCTAAAAATCCGATCAAAATGTTATTCTACAAATTGTTAAAAATGGGATTTTTTAACTTTCGTCTAATTTTTCAGGACTTTTTTGCATTTTTTTCGTGCTTTTTTGAATCTTTTTGTGCCTTTTGGCTTTTTTTTCAGGACTTTTTTTTCCATTTTTCGTGACTTTATGCCTTTTTTTGACTTTTTTGTGACTTTTTGGCGATTTTTTATGACTTTTTTTTGTCGACTTTTTGAAGATTTTTAGTGACTTAAATTCCCAGCCCTAGTAATTATGTTGTTCTTTTATTTTTGTCTGTCATTTTCTAATTTTTTGAACTATTTTCTCGCCATTCCCATAATGATTCATTAAAATATTCCTTTTGAAATGGTTCTCTCAGATTATATTAAAATTCAGTGTGAAAAGCCAAATAGCCATCTCATTTATGAGGCCAAATCATCACAACTAAACATCAGTATGGGATAAATTTATTCAATCAACAAAAAATTGTTGACACCGATCGCATTGTCCATCGTTGACTCATTGAAGAAAAAAAATGTGTAAACACCCATAATCATTAATTCTGTGACAAATTTTGTATTCTTTCTAATGTTTATTTCAAACCCTTATAATTAGAGATCGGATTTTTATGTTTTTACATATTTTTTTTGCGGCTTAGGGCTTAGTTATGCCGAGAGAAGCCCCAAAAATAGCATTTTCACTTTACAATTTTTGATTTAGAGAGACTTATAAAAACATAAAATCACATAAAAAACAATTTTCAATTATAGACCGAATTATTTTGTGGCATTTTTTGTTTGTTTAAAGCAATTTTAGAAATTAAAAAAAATACGAATAATTGCATCAGGTGGGGCCCCAACTTATGCTTATTTCAGAAACAGCATTTCGAAAATTCGCTTTTTTGGAGTAGGGGTAGTTTTTGCGCCAGCCCAACTTTTTGGACTATCATTTTTTTCATCGCCAACCAAACACAACAATCTTGGTATCATTTGAAAGCTTACCATGTTTAGAAACTATGTTTAAGCTATTGCTTTGCGATTAGACCATTATCAAAAAGTTAAGACAAGAAAATTGCAAAAAAAAGTCGAAATTTTTGAAGTTTTTCTTTATGACTTTTTTATATGCTTGAAAATTTTGTGTTTTTTTTTGTAAGAGACTAATAGAGCATGTGAACGGCTTTCGAATGATACCAAGATTGTTTGATTTGGTGGACCCTGAAAAAAAAAGTTATCGCCAAAAAAACTTGGGCTGGCGCCGAAACGACCCTTTCACCTTTTATGTATATCCCTTTACTCACAAAATTTTCCATAGCAAATGAATGAATTTTCTGAATTTTGCATATCTTTTGAAAATGAATTGAAACAATGAAAACAAAGTGTCAAAATTCGTAAAATAAAAGATGGGAATTTTCGTTCTTTTTCCTTGAAAAAACGCTAAAATCATTTCAAAAATCCACAAATTGCTTCTCAGTTTCTTTAGTCCGATTCCTCATTTCTGACGGCTACGGCTTCCGCTTCCTTAAAATAAGAAAATTTTTTAATATTATTTTTAATAATAATAATAATAATAGCAAAATGACGACCATTGTTACGGTGTTTGTTTTCCTTTAATGATAATGGTAAAAATTTATAAATAAAAATTTTAATAAAATCTTTACTTTCTCGACTGTTGCGTCCTGTAGAAAAATGTAAAAATTTTATGCGCATTTAAAAAATTCAAATTTATTTTTAATTTAAAAACATAATTATAGAAATAATAAAATTTTAATAAAATCTTTACGTTCTCGACTGTTTCCTGTAAAAAATGTAAAAATTTTATGCATTTAAAAAAACAAAAAAAAATTTTGTTTGTTTTTTTATTAAAATAAATTGAAAATTTCTGACTTGATTTTCTCCCGGTTCTCCCTTCTGTGTCTCCATTGTATTCCGAATCTCCTGGAATGATTATTTGATTTAAAATTAAATTGATTATTTTATTTCTTAAAAAATGTGCTTTTCGGGTATGGAAACCTTAAAATTAAATTAAAAGGGGTAGCGCCAAATTTTTAATTTAATTTCACATTAAGGAAGATGGAATTTTTAAGTAGCAAAATAGAAGGTACATTCAATCGGATGAACTCTCAATCGTCAAAATATAAGGATCTTTTTTTGTATTAATTATAGAAATTTCTTCCAGAAAAATAACAAATATTTTTTTGAAAATGTACTGCTAAAAATATCAAAAATTAATTTTTAAAATACTAAAAGATGATTATAAGCCTACTAGGTTACATTTTGTGCCTGTCTTACCCTCTAAAAAAAATTTTTTTCCAAAAAATAACAATTTAAAACATCTTTTTAATTTATGTAGAATTTTTTTTTTTAATTTACATATTTGGTACATATTGTGGGTTTTTCTTACATATTTCGAGATTTTTTTTACATATTTATGTACATATTTTTGACATACCTATAAATTACAGTTTATTTAAAAATTCAATTTAATTTTATAGCCTTACCCAACCCCTTCAGAAATAAGGACAAACATTATATATAAGGACAACTAATAACATTTTTTTAAGCTTATCCTATTTATAAAAATAGAATAGTACAAAGTGTGAAAATGTTAAATTTAATTTTTTTTTTTTTTTTTTTTTTTTTTTACCTAAGGTTCAACGTGGGAAATTTTTTATTTTTCATAAAATTTTACTCGGTGGCTCAAACGCAGCATTTCCATAATGAAATATTTCTTGGCTCGATGGATGCTTGAGGCTAGCAAGCCCTGAAATTGGTGAAATTGGGAATTGCTGTGAAATATTTTAGTAAAAATTTTTTACCTCGTTTTGTGATTTTTTTTTTGGTTAAATTAAAAAAAATTATTAAAAATTTAATTATTTGCCCGGAGAACAGATAGGAAAACGCCGGGAACAAAGTTAATGATACGCTTAGAGATTAATAAAAAAAATTGAAAAATTGAAAAAAAAAACACGAAGGATTTAAAAAATCTCACTGGCAAAAAAATGAAAAACAAAAATTGTTTTTCAATTTTTTTTTAATCCCGCTTCCCTGGCACGGGCATAACATAATCAAAAATGGCTTCTTACTCAATCGCTCACACAACATTAAAATGGATTTTCTCATTTTTTATTCCCGCTTTCCTGGTACGGGGATACCTCTGCTGATCCCCGAAGTTAATTTGTCTTTGTTTTTGATCACTTTTTGAGGATATGATCAAAAAGTAAACATTTTCATTGGGCAAATCATTTATATTTTTACAAAAAAAAAAAAAACATGGAATTTCTGGCGCAAAATAATATAAACAGCTTACTCAATCGCTCACGACTGTGTGAGCTTGATCTCGACCGCGGTCTTCTGTTGAGTCGATTTGGTGATTCACGCTTTACCGGCTGAATTTGAGCTTCGATGTCTGAAGTGGTGTTTAAATAATTAAAAATGAATACTCATTTTATAGTTAAAATTGTTGTGATAAAAATGAAAAAAAAAGTTTTGTAATTTGATCAGCAGCTTCACCTATTTTCGCAAAAAATCCACAAATTTTTATGTTTTTGATATTTTCAAAAATTAATTAAAATTCGTCAAAATCCTCACAAACGCAAAATCTTCATAGAATATGCTTAAAAAAAACAAACAAACAAAGAAGCATAGAAAATAGTTCAATAATTTTTTTTAGAATTATTCATTTTCAGAATTTCCGCTAAAAAAAGAAAAAATTATATGTAAATTTTTAGCTTGCTAACTTTTTTTTTTAAAAAAAAGCCTAAAATTTTACCCCTAATGGCATCCATTCTGTCATCGTAACTTTCCAGTTTTTTGGCGATGTCAATGCAACAAAAAATTAGAACTGCCAGCAAAAAAAACACCAAAATCGCATAGGCAATGACTTCGTTGGCACCGCCGTCGCGCTTTCGTCGCCGACGTGCTCGGCTTTCTGTGATGGCATCGAAATAGATTAGATTTTGGGAAAAATAAAACAAAAATATTTTTAAAATTATTAATAAATATTATTTCTTTAGAAAGGAACTGATTTTTTTTTAATTGAATCGAAATTGAATTAAATAATTGTTAAACTTTTAATGGTTTCAAAATTAAAAGTTTATTGTTTTTTTTCAATTATATTCCCGACAAAGTTTCCCTCCCAGCCTCTCGAAAATTTAAAGGTTCAAAAAATTTTTCTCAAATTCCGCGGAATCACTTACAATTTTGAAAATTTAATTCAATTTATTAAGAAATTGCTAAAATCCTTCATGTGTTTTTGTCTTACATCCAAAAATAAGGACACATATTAAAATAAGGGCATTTATTATCCGTCAGTCATTTGGCACTGACTTTTTTTCATTTTTAAATTTGCCAATCCGTCGATTCCGTCAACAGTGAAATCCATGATCAGCTTAAGCATGCGCTTGTTTCGCTGTTGATGTTGGCGTTTTTCATCAGCTAAATTTAAATTTTGAATTTTTGATTAATTTTAAATATTACAATTTTCGCTATTTTTTCCGTTTTGCTCTTTTTGATGGCGCCAAAATTGGGCCAACTCTTTGAGCACATTTTTTGGTTCGATTTGTGGACCTTTCTCCAATTGAATAATTTCATTTGTTGGAATATTCAAATGCTTTGCTAACACTGTGACCGTGCCAACAATGGCATTTTTCAAACTTTGTAATTTGGCATTTTGTACTAAAAAATAAAAAAAATGAGAAATGAAAATGATAAAACAAAATTTACTAATTTTTCCCGCATTGAATATGCCAATTATATCGGTAATTGATCTGTGTAAGTCGCGCAGTAAAATGGATGTTGCGTTGTCGAGATGTTCAATGATTTTCAGGACTTCTGTTCCTTCAAGCAACGCCACTTAAAAGAAAGTTTCAATTTTTAATTTTATTTTCAATATTTATTTTTTATTTTACCATTTTTTGCTTTTTTCTCCGTTTTCGGTATAATTGATTTTTTAATTCCAGCAACAAGTTCCTCGATGTTTGAGCCAAATTCTTGGCCATGAATTTCCTAAATTTATATGACCGAATTTTTAAATAAATTTTAAAGAAAAAACTAAAACTAATTCGATAATAAAATATTAAAATTAATTAATTAAAAATTACCTATTTTTCATTTGTAAATTTCATTTTTATATTAGTGAACAAATGAGCATTAAGCATGCTTAAATAAAGTTTCTGCCCAGCTTTCCTAATCTACTCACCTGTTTCTGATCACCGTGGTACAGTACCGCTTCGATCTTACTGTAATCGATTGCTGTCCCCTCCTCCCCATCCTTGTACAGTAGTACCGCTGCTAGCGTATTGTACTGGTCAAACAATTCGTGTATAAACTGCTTAATTTCCGTTTTGTCCTCATCTCCCCCATCTCGTTCAGTTGCATTATCTTTGTTGTACGGCTTCACAATCGTTTTGTTTTTGTGTGGCAAATGAATGCCATCAGTAGCAGAAGCAGAACCGGTGGGACCGTCTTTGGCATTGGCAAAATGAATTGGCACTACCAGACAGAATGCCAACAACCAAATTAAAAAGGCCATTGGAGTCGCCTAAAATTTAGTTTAATTTTCATTATGAAATTAGGAAAAATTTAAAAATTTTCCCTCAAAATGGTAATCCTTTCAATTACAAAAAATATTTTTATAAAAAAAGTTTGCCATTTTGGAGCATTAATCATTAAGCATGCCCAAAAAACGTAAAACCTTCCTTTTTTTAATAAAATTACCAGGAAAATAAGATTCGAGGCCATTCAAGGCCAAAATTTTATTACAAATACTTATTTATTATATAATTTTTTATTATAAAACATATAATATGCATACTATAAAAATAGAAATATGCCTAAAGAATTGACGCTAAATGTATGACATTGCCAATAATAATAAAATGGATGGTGGGATAGCGCATAAGAATAAATTTTTTGTGTTGGCAATTTTGCCACATATTATATGTGAATAAAATAATTGCATGTAATATCGGCGTGAATATTTAAAAATTTTGCAATAAATTACTTTTAATTCTCTATATACGAATTGAAATGAAATATTGCACTAATTTTAATTCATATACATCCGTGGCATTTATGGGACAAATCCCCGAGCAACCTATCCATTTTTTGATCAAGTAAAAAGTAAAATTTAAAAAGTTTACGGAAAAGAAAAATGGATACGATATTTGTTGTATCAATTAAAATCAATCTTCTAATGAAAAAAAATTAATTAGTTTAATTATCAATTCATTTTTATCAACAAATATCGCTTAAAATTGGAGAATAAATCATTTAGGAATGGAAGAAACCTACCAATTTGCATTCGCTAATTACCCTCTAATATTGATGGATTGGCAATGTTCGTACGACAACAATGCCGCAGTGTGTGCCAAGGAAAGTGAACAAGCATGGCGCAAACAGCAGTTCAAAAATGTTAGATGTAAATGCGAATTTGGCAAATACTACGAGTCAATGGGCAATGATAAGCCGGCGGCGACGCTTCCGACAATGCCAACGACGGCTAAAACACCACCGGCCGAACCACCGACAGAAACACCAAATATGACATCATCAAGTGAGTTTTTTTTTATGCAATTTAACAAAATTTATTCATTAAATAAAAAAAATTATGCAAAAATTACTGCTTTCTTTTTTTCCTTTTTTTTTTTTTTTGCATTTTTTTTTATAAAAAAATTCGGCTTACATTGATGACTAGGGTGAGGATTTTTAGTGGCAAAAAATTTCAAAATAATTAAAAATAAGCAGTGGCAGAAAAATGTCAAAATAGTGAGAAAATATTAACAAAAAATCCAAAATAATGACGAATAGTGACCAAATTTTCAGCCAAAATTTTAGCATAAAAGTTTTTTTATTCAATGGTTGCTGTTGCAAATGAGATTAAATTACACTTCCTTATAATATTTCTTAGCAAATATTGACATTTTTAATCAAAAATTTTGTCAATAAGAAAAATTTGTGGAATGAATTTTTTGGGAAAATTTTCTAATTTTTAGGGGTGTATTTTTTTATAAAATTTTCGGTCGGTCTTAAGGTGTATTTTTTGAATATATTTTAAGTCGGTTATTAGGGGTTTATTTTTTGATTTTCTTGTATTTTTGATGAGAAATTTTCCAAAAAATATCGGAATAGTGGCAAAAATAGTGACGAAACACCAAAATAGTGGCTAAAAATTATCTTAATGGCCAACTTCCGAAATAGTTATTTTTAATTGCAAATTAAGAAAATGCCAATGGACGCCGAGCCATCATTGAGTTGTTATGCAGTGTTATTATGCTGAATTTTAGTAAGCTCATAAATTAATTACCAAATATTTAATTAATAGGGAACTTGAACTTATGGGCTGGCCAAGGGCTAACCCAAAAATTAAAATTTCGGCCAAAACCGTTTGCTTGGTTAAATTTTGGGCAGAAATACTAAAAAATACATTCAACTAAAGCAAAAATTTTGGAATATTTTTAATTAAAATTGTCATTTAAATTTTAAAATAAAAACAAATTTACAGTGTTTCACTTTAATTTTTTATTAAATCTATTTTTAATTATTAAAGATTATATAAAATATATGAGTTAACGGCCAAAACCGTTGCTTTGTTAAATTTTGGAAGAAATACTAAAAAATGTAAAGTAAAAATTTTGGAATATTTTTAACTAAATTTTCATTTAAATTTTTAAAACAAAAACAAATTTTTTTGCCTGTTTTCACTTTAATTTTTTTATTAAATCCATTTTTAATTATTAAAGATTCTATAAAATATATGAGTTAAATCTGCTATAAATTTAAGCCATGCTTGTTGTTTGTGCCAGCGCATTATCAGTAAGATAAGTCTGATCAATTGCTTGCGGATGCTGATGTATGAAATAAGAAGATTTTGTGAAAGAAAAATTGCTAAATGTTTTCATATCCTCAGCTAAAGATAAACTTTTATTATTATTTATATTTTTCTTCTTATTATTTTTTAATATTAAAAAAAAAAATTAAATAAATTCTAGAAAATAAATTCTAACAATACTAAATCCTGTTACGCAAAAATCCTTGAACAACTTCAAGCCTTATTTGGCCAAATAAAAAGCCAAAAATTAAAACATTTAATCAAATATAATTAAAAATGTACCAGTATAGGTCTCTCGACTCGAGAATAGTCTTGGATTTTTGTGTTTCAAGCTCGGAAAAATTCCAAATCAAATCATATTACTACTATTTGATTAGAAGCAAAACAAAAATGCCTTTTATTGTAATAAATGATTTATGAATTTATCTTGATTTGGGCCAAGGGCGTAAGCAGGGGAGGGCTGAATGGGCTAAAGCCCCCCCCCCCCGAAACCCAAAAAAATTAAAAAATTTTGAGTAAATTTTTTGAAATTTTAAACAATTTTTTAACAAAAGTGCATTAAAATACTCAAAAATTTTCCCGGCGGCACCGCCGGACCACCATTTTACCATATTTTTGAAAAATTGAGGCAAAAATCGCAAAAATTGTAATTTTTTGGCGAAAAATTTTGCAAAATACACCCCCTAATTCGGGATTGCAAAAAAGCAAAAATACACCCCTAAAAACCGGCTGAAAAAGAAAAAAGAAAATACACCCTTAAAATTCGGCTGAAAAAGAAAAATACCCCTAAAATTCGGCTGAAAAAGAAAAATACACCCCTAAAAATCGAATTTTTGACTTCAGCCCCCCCCCCCCCGAAGCCAAGGGTCTGGCTACGCCCAAATTTTGGGCATATTTCGATTTTTTTTATTTCTAAAATTTATTTTTAAATTTAATTTTTATTAAAAAAAAATGTGACCAAAGAGAACAAAAAACAGAAATTGACAGCACAGGACAGCAGCATTTATGATAGAATAAAAGCATTTAAAATCTCAATTATCCACAAATTCGTTTAAGAGTTTTGAGAAGGGTCAATTACATCATTTAGAAAAAGAAAAAGCCTACCTATCAATTAGCATCCGTTGATTATTTTTATCTCATTAATTTGGGTTAGATTTTGAACAATATGCGATCGCACGGCACAAGAAAAAACCAACTAAAATAATAACTGCACAAGCGATACCAATTATAATAAATATTAAATTATTTCCGTCAATGGCCCGTTTTGCACGTCGACGCTGATCTGTGATAAAAGAAAAAAATTATATATTTAATATAAAAAAAATACAACTTTTTGGGTGTATTGCCTAAATCGTATCTATAGAAATTTTTTTGGTGAATTTTGAAAATTAAAATTTAATATCCAAAATGTTTGCTTTAAATCAGCAAAAATTTATTAAACTTTTTCTACAAAAAAAAATTATGTTTTTAAAAGTTTTCGGAATTAATATATATTAATTAGTGTTAATAATCAGTTAACTAATTACCCTTTGATGTTGCGAAATTGCATTGTTCCAGCAATGCTTTTGCTATCCCAAAAATGTTCTCAATCATTCCATTGTTTGACATTTTATCATTTTTTGACTGATTGAAGATTTTGAGCAAATTCAGCACAGATTTGAACATTTCTGCTCGATTTTCAAACTAAAATTTAAAAATTTTTAAATATATTTTTAAAACCTTTAATTGATCATGAAAATTTTGTATGGCATGTTCATTTCTCCGTGTTACCTTTACAGGTTTTACATCGGACATTTTGACACCAAATTTTGTCGCCATTTTGTCCATCAATTGAAAAACGGACGAATTAATGGCATTTATTTGTTGACTATTCATTTGCTGTTGGTTATCAATTAGATTATTTTTCAATTCATTTGCCTTTTCATTAATATTTTTCATCATGGAAAACATTTGAGGCTCATTTTTTCGCAATTTGTCAACCCCATTTTTCATCTGTAAATTAATCCTCTTAATTATTTATTTACTCATTTTTTCGGCGCTAGTTAAAAAGTGACAGGTTTTAAAATTTTTTCACTTTTTTTGGTAAATTTTTTTTGTTTAAAAACTCATGAAACCAAGTAGCCGGGGGTTTTAGAGGTCGCTGATCAAGAATAGAACAATTATTTGGGCCTATTAAGAAATTTGACACTAGTTTTTTATTCACCATAATTGTGATGGTAATGCTTAATATACATCATTATGTGTAAATAAACAAAAAAAAAATTACCAAAAAAAATGAAAAATTTTTTAAAACCTGTCACTTTTTAACTAGCGCCATTTTTTCTTATAATAAATTATTTTTCAGTAAGCTTGGAATTATTTGCCAAATTTAATAAAATGGTCATTGATTGCGAATTGCATGTTTATAATTTAATTTGTATTCGTTGATTATACATTTATTTTAGATATATTAATTAATTGCTTTTTCAAAAACATATATTTCATAAATTTAAATGTTATTTTCAAAAAATAATTTATTAAATATAATTTTTAAAATTGAAAATTTATTATTTAAACGATTAATGTTTAACATTACATAATTTTATTTTTTTGATAATAAATAATATTTACTTGAAATTCAATTTCATGGTTATCAATCAATGCTGTATTAATTAGCGTGTCCGTTCGGCTTAACTCGCAAATTAATTCTTTTGGCATTTCATTTTCATCAATTTTCTTGGCAATTTTTCCCCAAAAAGTGTATTTGAGCCCGTCACAGTATGCCAAATTTGCATCGTTTTCAAACGCAAAATTTGTGCCAAAATGGCACAAAACAAAAAAAGCAAAAATAAAATTCATTGTTAAAAATAATTGAAATTTAGGATAAATTTAGGGCTAAAAAATTAAATAATAATTATTCGTGGTTTTTTAATTACTTTACAACAAATAATTAAATAATAAATATAAAAAACAAAAAATTGTTGAATAAGCTATTGTGGTGATATTTTAGAGATAAAAATCGTAAAATCGGCTTTCAAATATGCATAAAAATCTAGCAAAAACTTCCAGCATTTTGCCTAAGAATGATATCCCTTATAAAAAATGTTGCAATAAAGAAAAAAATAATAATTTAATTAGAAACAATGTCAAAAATTTATATGCCAATTTCATTAAAGTTAGCATTATAAGAAAGACTGGTTAAAATGTGCCAAAATTGCTTCATTTTATAGGCACTTTTTGCATAATATGAATTTCATGTGGATTAAATTTATATTTTTTGTTTTGGCAAAATTTGTTTTTGTAAAAAATCATAAAAAATGGCATATCATTTCCTCTGCCAACAAAAATTAATATCTTTCAATTGGGTTTTTTTCTTAAAAAATAACAATGTTATGCATATAATAATAATTTACCAATTTCAACTTCCGTTTATTTGTTTATACATTAATATTTTTTGATAATAACATAAATTGAACCAAGCAAAAAAATTATCCATTTTTTTAATTATTAAAATTTTTTATTTTACAGATTATGTTTTTTTGTAATAATCTGAAGATAGGAACAATGAAGCTCGAGAGTCTTGGTTTTGTAACAAGGATTTTGGCAATGACAACGAGGGGTGAAGTTTATGCCAAAACTACATTTTTTCACTTTTGCTTTTTCTTCAATCAATTGGTCTTCGGGAATGATTTATATTTAAATTTAATAAGTGTGAATTTACCAATTTTGTAATCTGTAAAAATAATTAAGTTTCCAAGATGAGACCGTATAACAAATTATTTTTGTGTTTGAATTCATTGTCATTTTTTTAAAATTTTCAAAAATTAAATAACTAAAAATTTTGCTAAAATAGTGTAAACAAATTTTACCAGACCCTGAATTATTGACGGTTTGGAACCCGTCGGCTTTATTAGGGTTCCTATATTTTTCGGGTTTATGAATTTTTCACACAATTTTTATTAGTTTTTTATTACCAAATATACTTCACATAAGTAATGTATTCTAACATTATTTTTCTGCCAAACAAATGAAAAAAACTGAATTAATAAATCAAAATGAATCATCAAAAACAAAAAAAATGCATTTTCCGTCCCATTCATTCCGCGGATTGAGCAGCGAATAATAATTAATTCATTCTTTTCACAACCATAAATTATTTTTATGATGTTAATCATTTATTTGTCCACATAACTCTNAGTCGCGCAGCAACAAAGGTCGCGCAGTAAGAAAAAAGTCGCGCACCCCTGCAATAGGTTTGGGTTGCAAGAAAAAATCAATAAACTAATTTGCATAAAGTCGCGCACTTGAAAAAAAGTCGCGCAATAGGTTTTGGCTTCGGTACTGAAAATTTTGGTGCTCAAATGGCCCGCGCTCACTTGGCTGGCGCTCAGATGGCTGGCGCTCAGTTGGCCGTGCACCCTCCCATAGGTATGGGGGGCTACCGTAATCCGGTGAAAATGGAGTGTGTAACTACTATCAAATTTCAAATTATTAAAATTGCATTAAGATCCATTTTTTATAAAAATATATTTATATATTTATTGAAATTTTGAAAATTATATGAAAATATAAAAAAAGAAAATAAAAATTTAAATTATATTCACTTTCCATATTTTTATGGTTAATGAGTAGGGCTTCCATTTTTAGGCACAAAAAATCGCGAAATAGGCACCTAAAAAGGCATAAAAAAATCGCAAAATAGGCATTAAATAGGCACAAAAATCCAGAAATAGGCACAAAAATAGGCAAAAAAAATTTTTGTTTTAACGCTTTTTAGGTATCAAATCACGTAAAAACTTAATCATAAAACATAATTTGCTTATATTTCAATTGTTTTAAAGTTTTTTAGAATAGGGACATTTTTTAAACCAAAAATTTTAATTAAGAAAAATAATTGAATTTTGGGGATCAATTTTTGTGAAAATTTTTTCAATTCTTAGGGGTGTATTTTCTGAAAAATTTTCGGGTCGATTCTTAGGGGTGTATTTTTCATTTTTATTGCATTTTGTTAAGAATTTTTCCGAAAATCCTGGAAAAAGGCGTCAAAAATGGCGAAATAGGCACAAAAATAGGCATTTAGGCATTAAGCCCAAAAAGTCCAAAATAGGCAAAAATAGGCATTATAAAAGTCATCGTAGACACCCCAAACCAAGCGGAAAATGCTTTTTTTGTGCTTATCTATGCGTATTAAGTGCGCAAAAATTTTAGGCATTTGCCTAAAAATGGAAGCCCTATTAATGAGACGTTATTTTTTAGATTAAATGAAAAATTTATTTTTATTAACGTCATATTGATTTTTAGTTTAAAATTCGTTTATTATATATGATTTATAACATTGAATATTTGCTAATTATCGTCATCATATTATTATGAAAATAAATTTTCTTCAACATTAAAAATTTTCATTTACGAAGAAATGAAATTCTGCCTATTTATCTTTTTAATTTTAATTTTAATTGCCCTACTTAATCCAATTGAATCAACACATAAAAATTTGGAACAAAAGTCCTTTGAAGAAATATTTGGAGAAAAATTGGAAAAAAAAGAAGAAGAAAATTTGAAAGAAAATAGAGAAAAAATTGCAAAATTTTATAAAATAAAAGAGAAAATTAAGCAAAAAGGAAGAAAATATTCAAATAAAGAATGGAGCAAAATTAATGCGAAAATTGCGAAAAAATTGGGGACAAATAGTAATTATATTTATAAATGGATCAAAGAATTGGGGCTTAATCAAAAAACACAGAAAAGTTATAAATCAAAAACTGATGATGAAAAATTAGAAATTGTACAAAAATTCATTACAATGACAAATGAATTAAAGCAAAAAAGAAAATATTCAAAAAAAGAATGGCAACAAAATTATAAAGAAATTTGTATTAAAATCGGAGTTAGCCATAGAACAATTATTAATTGGAAGAAACAATTTGGCATTAGCACTAAAAGAATAACGCAGGAAGAAAAAATGAAAAAAATAAAAATTTATTGTCAAATAAAAAATGGAAATACGAAAATGAGTGATGGGAAAATTGCTAAATTATTGAAAATTCACCATAATAGCATTTTAAAATGGAAGAAACAATTCGGAGAAGAAATGTCTTAGAGAAAAACAGAAGAAAAAAAGTGATTTGTTTGTGATTTTCAATTTAAAATATTATTTCATTGCATTTTTCTATATTAATTATGCTAAATAAATTATAAACTAATTAATGTAATAATCTTTCGGTTTACCCTAATTTTGATAATTATAAAATAAAAGAAAAAAATTAAGCAAAAAGGAAGAAAATATTCAAAAAAGTCATGGGATAAAATCAACTCGAAAAATACGAAAAAATTAGGGACAAACAGTAAATACATTAAAAAATGGATTAAAGAATCGGGGATTTTTTCCATTAGGTCGACCGTGCTCTCTGATGCTTTTTCTATCAAAAAGGGGGGTGAATAAAATTTTTCGAGTAGTGATCAGAAGCACACGATATTTTTTAAGGGCATCAATAAGACAAGGAAACGCACCTACATATATGATGCTAACTCACTCAATTCTGAATTTAAATTTTTTATGAATTTTTAAAGATGCATTTACTCAAAAATTCGCTCTCCAAATCTTTATTTATTTGTTTTGGCAAGAATTGTAAATTTTAAAAATTATATATCTCCGCAAAATACAAATATTTATAACGAATTTATAGCCCATCTTTTTACTTGTTGTTCAAATTGATTTTTACATTTAAAAATATAGAAAAACATTAAAATATACAAAACACAAATAAAATTTATTTTTTAATTTAAAAAACTTAAATATAATAAAAGGAAAATCTTTTTCCATTTTTCTTCCTCTGTTATTTTACAGCGAATGCCAAATTCCTTCTTCCATTTGGTAATTGTTCTATGGCTTATTCCTATTTTCTTACAAATTTCGGCATAATTTTGTCGCCATTCTTTTTTTGAATATTTTCTTTTTTGTTTTAATTCATTCATCTTTTCATTAAATTGTGTGATTTCAAGTGTTTCTTCATCACTTTTTGATTTCAATTTATTTAATCCCAGTTCTTTGCTCCATTTTTGAATTTTGTTTCGATTTGTTTCCAATTTTTTCGCAATTTTTCTTTCGGTTTTTTTCCATACTTTTAGCCCATCTTTTTACTTGTTGTTCAAATTGATTTTTACATTTAAAAATATAGAAAAACATTAAAATATACAAAATACAAATAAAATTTATTTTTTAATTTAAAAAACTTAAATCTAATAAAAGGAAAATCTTTATGTAGATCGAAAGCGTAAACTTTTTCCTTGT
The DNA here is from genome assembly GCA_023374025.1 of Heterodera schachtii. Taxonomy (NCBI): domain Eukaryota; kingdom Metazoa; phylum Nematoda; class Chromadorea; order Rhabditida; family Heteroderidae; genus Heterodera; species Heterodera schachtii. The sequence continues at coordinate 471,026 of SIJG01000004.1, forward strand.
TTATAAATTTTACCAAATAAAAGTTATAAAATTTTTATTAATAAAATATCATAATTTTTAAAGAATTAAAAAAATGCACTTTCTTTCTTTTAATCTGCTCAAATCAATGTTATAATAAGACATAAAGACGAAAAATTTTAAACCAAAAATCAATTATGACTGACGTTAATAAGGTTAAATTATTTCATTCGAATTTATTAATTCGAAAAACATCATATAAAACATAATAAATGAAAAATGAAAGAATATAATTTAATAAAAACACTTTTATAAGTTTTCTTTGGTGTCAAAAACAAATAACTGTTAAAATAAACTGCGCGGCAAAGCACTTAAACGGGCTTTTGAGACGGTTTATAACTCGAAAAATAGACAAAATTGGGCAATTAAGGCCTTTTAAATAGATAAAAGCTGTACAAATTTGGTATCATTTTCAGAGACCATGCTGAGCTATATTTAAAAATCGGAAGAAAAAAAACTAATGATTAAACAACAGCTTTTAAATTATTAAAAGCTTTTACGAGCCTTGATGCTGATAAAAGTTTGTTTTTCTCGGAAAGACCCAGGAGAAAGCCTTTACTTTTGCGATGAAAGCGCCACACGGCTAAAACACAAAATAATTTTTTCCATAGAATAGGAAAAAACTGGAATAATCTACCAGTGGTAGCGGTGCAAATTAAAAGGAATTTAGAGGTTTATTAAAAAGCATTATTCTTAGTAGGAAACTTTCTGAGCCATATTTACACTATTTATTCACCTGTGAATTTTTAACATTTAATTTATTTTTATTCATTTTTATTACGGTATTCATTTTGTATATTTTATTTGATCAATTTTCTTTTTTTTGTTTGTTTTTGGCACCATGTAAAAGCACTAATGTACATTTGGTTTGCTCGATAAATTAATTAGAAAGAAAGAAATGGAACCGACGCAATTTGGGTTGGGAATTACAATTAGGTCGGGAACACCATTGGTTCGGGAGAGCATTGGGTCGGGAATATTATTTTGTCACAAATTAAAACAACATTGGGTCGGGATAGCTTTGGGTCGGGAATTGCATTGGTCACAAATCACCATTGATCGGATGAATTTTGCAAAAAATGAAAGCATAAAACTGAAGAAAGTTGATGAAAATTCGCCCTTATATAGATAGGCATATTGGGTCGGGAATCACCATTGGATCTGGTGAGGATTTTTTCTAGCATTTCATATTCTGAAAACTCTCTTTCTGTATTGAGTTTGAAATTATTTCTGAAAAATCGAGTTTTTCTAGAATTTCGGAATAATTTTTTTCATTTTGAAGATAGAAATTCAAAATAAATCCCATAAAATGCTCCATATTTTTCTCTATTTTTTTAGGAAATTTTATTAACTCTTTTAAAGAAATATTTTAATAAAATTTATTTTCTTTAACAAAGTTTCCAAAATAATATCATAAATTTAAACATAAAATCAATGAAAAGAAATATGTATTATATTCTCATTTTAAAACCACAAAAAAATATTTGAATTTTTAATATAAAAATTTCAGATCAATCAAAAATTAATATGAAAATATTCCTTTCATTTTCTTTATTAATATTTTTGATCGTCCTAATTAATATTAATTATGTTGAATCAGAAAAGAAAAAGTTACAACAAAAAACATTTGATGAAATATTTGGAGAAAAATGGGAAGAAAATGAAGAAAATCAACGAAATGAGAAGGAAAAAAGAGAAATTATTGGCAAATTCTTAAAAATAAAAGAGAAAATTAAGCAAAAAGGAAGAAAATATTCATCAAAAGAATGGAATAAAATTTATAGAAAAATAGCGAAAAAATTGAGAACAAATAGCACTTATATTAAAAAATGGATCAAAGAATTTGGTCTTCAAAAACGAAAATATTACAAATTAAAAACTGGTGAAGAAAAATTAGAAATTATTCAAAAATTCTATGAAATGACCAATGAATTTAAGCAAAAAAGAAAATATTCCTCCAAAGAATGGCGCCAAAATTATGCCGAAATTTGTAAGAAAATTGGAGTAAACCGATTCACAATTATGAATTGGAAGAAACAATTTGGCATTCAACATTGAAAATTCACCAAAATAGCATTTCTAAATGTAAGAAACAATTTGGAGATGAAATTTTTAAGAAAATAGCAGACAAAAACTGAAGAATATTATTCAATTTTGTCATTCGATAGCCCTTTGATTTTCTATTATCCCATAAAATTTTGAAAGATTTTGTTAAGTTGCTCGGATATATTCGATTAATTTACAAAATTTAAAAATTTTCATTCATCTACAAAAAAGTTCCGAGAAAATGCTAAAAAATTGATTTTTTTCTGGCTTTTTGCTGTAATTGTATTGGACCAAATTTAAATTTTTTGAAATTTTTGCAGAAGAGTAGGAAAACACATAGAGTTAGATAAATGAACACAAAAAGCTAATCTGATTTACAAGAAAATATTTATGGTCAAAAAACCTTCCGTGACCTTTTTATTTTTAATTTTTGAAATTATTTAATTAAATTTAAAAAATTCAATAAATTATTTATAATAAATAAATGAAAGATGCTTTTTAATAATTTACCCAGCATTGAATCGGTGATCCAACGTATTATTTGCTGAGACTATCAAAGCAAAAAAAGTGACCAAAGTCGCCTTAATTTCTACAGTAATACTTAAATTTTTTGTAATGAAATAGTTGAGCCTATCAACTGGATCATCAAATGTTTGTGGCCTGAACAGTTTGGTGATAGCATCATCAGGAATGGAATACCAAGCATTTCTTCCTAAAAACATAAAATTTTATTTTGTCTTATTACCTTTTTTGACTTAATGATAAGGATTAAATTTTATAACTGTATACGTTTCAAAATTGTGGCAGGCATTCTCTCATTTTCATGTTACTCGGTTTGTCTTTTTTATACCGTAATGACATTAAAAAAAAAGTATTTATCATTTAGCCGAATTAATAAGAAAAAAGCACCAAAAATAATACATTAAATTGTAAAGCACAAACAAATCGCTCTTATTTTTCTGTTCTTTTAAACATTTCTTCTCAAGAATTGCTTCTTCCAATTGAAAATGCTATTTTGATGAATTTTCATAATTTTAGCAATTTTTTTGTAATTCGTTTTTGGATTTTTTCTTTTTATTTACCAATACATTTTCATTTTTTGCATTTTTCTTCCCCCTTTATTTTTTTCAAGCTAATACCAAATTGTTTCTTCCATTTGTAAATAGTTGCACACCCAACTCCAATTTTTTTGCTAATTTCGCCATAATTCTTTTTCCATTCTTTTTCCGAATATTTTCTTTTTTGTTTAACATTTGACATTCCAATGAATTTTTTCACGAATTCAATTTTTTCGTCATCTGTTTTTGATTTGTAATATTTGAATTCTTGGAGATCAAATTCTTTAATCCATTTTTGAATATACCAACTGTAGTAGTGACCCTTGTAATATTGTTGCCCCTTTTGGCGCTAAATTCAAATTTGAATTTTCGCGTCAATACTCTGTGGGGAGGGACGCTTGCTGAGGGTGTGGGGGCAATGCCGTAGGGTGAAAGGTTTATTCTGTGTGCTATATTTATTATTTTAATATGCTTAAAATTTATTGTTATTTTAAATTATATAATCCTTAAATAAAAATTGATTTTTCCCATCATTGGGAGGGGATGCACACTGTGGGGAAGAGATGAAAATTTATTATACGAAATGAGAAATGTAAAAATAAATTAAAAATGAGAACAGTTGGGAGGAATGGATTAACAATGGGGACATTGAGGAGCGCATTTTTGTTTCCAAAGTTCAACGATCAGGCGCATTCTTTTGTCGCGATCGGTGTGCTTAAAGACGGAAGATGAAGCGAAAGAAGAAGTGGATGATGAAGCGGAAGAGCAGGAGGACGCTGTGCTGAACGCTGTGCCCGGTCTGTTTCCAAACAGAATATCACGTGCGGCGGCGATCTGTTCAGGCGAAAGCTATTTGAAAGCCGCTCTCACACATTCTCTCGGCACCCGTCGGGAGCAAGACGGCGCCTTTATGGGGAAATTTTACATTTTTATATAGTGTAAAAAGAGGACTAGGCAACCGTTTGCTGCAGAACGTCGCACAACGGCTGAGGCACCGGCGCATCCTTGACCGGGCCAATTTGTAGTGCCGGTGCCGGAGGAGGCCTAAATGCGTGCTGCTGCTGGCGGAATTGAAGCGGGGGAAGTGCCAATGGAAGCCGAAGAAACGGCGGGTTGACGAAAAACGGCTGAAAAGCGTACAATCATTTTGCACAGATTATATCTACCATCTGCATCTGCAACGTTTTTATTGTTAGCTGGACCACAGCCGAAACCAACGGCTGCTGTTGGTGATGTGCCGGGATGGAGTTTGTCAATGGTAGCTGTTGCTGCTGCTCGACGTCCTCATTCGGCGGCGGTTGGTGTTGTTGTGCCGCCGGGATGAAGTTTGCCAATTGGTGAAAATAAAAGAGAAAATAAAACAAAAAGGAAGAAAATATTCAACAAAAGAAGGGGGTAAATTGAAGTAAAAATAGCGAAAAAATTGGAGACAATCGCAAATATATTTATAAATGGATCAAAGAATTTGGCCTATATAAATACAAATTAAAAAATGATGAAGAAAAATTAGAAATTGTTTAAAAATTTATTGCAATGAAAAATGAATTTAAATAAAAAAGAAAATACTCAAAAAACGAATGGAACCAAAATTATGCCGAAATTTGCAAGAAAATCGGAAATAGCTATGAAAAATTCATTGAAATGACAAAAGAATAAAAAAAAATATATTCAACCAAAAAATGGTACCAAAATTATGCTGAAGTTTGCAAGAAAATCGGGAGTTAGCCAATATATAATTAACAAATGGAAGAAACAATTTGGAATTAGCTTCAAAGAAAAATGGATGAAGAAAAATGCAAAAATTAAAAAAGTATTTGGGAATAAAAAAAGAAAAAAAATCGCAGCCCTATCAATTTTAAAAAATGCTCACCTGTTGAAAATTAGCAAAGTATTTTTTTCTGAGATATATCATTTTTGGGTTTCAATAATATTTGTTCAAATGGGATTTTTTTATCTTTTTTAATATAGAAAAAGAAATAATTATTCATAACGCTTGTTTTTATTTTGAATTCATCAAAAAATGAAGTTTAAAAATTAATTCATAAATATGCTAAAGAATTTTCTTAACAATATGAAAAATTAGTTTGGCAAAAGCATATGTAGTTTTTTGAAAATTTGGTTCTCAATATTTAGATTGTTTTTCAATTTTTCATTAAATTTTGCAAATGTCAGAGTTCCATATTTCGCGATTGATTTTTGGCCATATTTTATGGCCATATTTCGCGATTTTATATCCATATTTTTCTATGCCCTCTCATCATCATTTCGCTCAGCATTATTACAATTGTTTTAGCTTCTTCAAGTGATTATTTTAATGCATAAATATCAATTTTAATAAGAATACCAGAAAAATGAGTGATACTTCATTGAATATTTTTAATAAATGCTATAATTAAAATAAGTTAATAATTTTAAAATTTTAAATGCATGTGTTTTAATTGTCTGATAATTCATATTTCAGAAAAAGCTTTTTTCTTTATATATGTTCAATTCATTTTTAAGCAGTTAAGACAAATCATAGGAGGATTTAACTTTGATCCATTTTTGAATATATTTGCGATTTGTTCCCAATTTTTTCGCTATTTTTCCATTAATTTTATTCCATTCTTTTTTTGAATATTTTCTTCCTTTTTGCTTTATTTTCTCTTTTATTTTATAATATTTTCCAATTGTTTCTCTTTTTTTCTTCTCATTTCGTTGTTTTTCTTCTTCTTCTTCTTCCCATTTTTCTCCAAATATTTCATCAAATTTTTTGGGTTTTGGTAATTTTTGGCACATATTTTTGGGGATTTCCGAAAAAAATTTAATTTTTTTCTGAAAAATAGCTTTTTTGGCACTCAATAAAAATATGTTAAAGTATTTTAAAATATTTGATAAATAAATAATAAAAATTATGATATAATTTATACATATCTTCAATTGCCTAATATTTTTATGGTTAACGAAGTGATCATTTTATTATTAAAGTAAAAAAATTTTTTTTTTGCATTATAATTTTTTAGTTAAATACTTTCATATTTGTTATGATAAAGAAAGAATTATTTAAAAAATGAAGAAATTAAAAATATTTTGCGATGAAACCATAAATTTTACAATAATATTGATTAAAAATGAAAAAAAGTTAAAAATGAGAAATATTTCAATTTAAAAAATAAAAAAATTATTATGCAAAATAAAGTGAGGTTTTGTCTCAGTAAAACATCTGATCCGTAGCCATATTAAAATTTATTGGCCATTTGACCCGGTAAAAAAACAGCGGTGCAGGACAAAAGGTCGCAAAACCATTTTTGGACAAAGTCTTGTTCTTTCTCAACAAATAAATTATTAATCATTCAAAATACCAAAATAATAATAATGATAATTCCATCTTAATTTCCTGATTAATCTAAAATAAAAATTTATATTTTTATGGTAAAAATAATTTGTTTTCATCAACATAGTTTAAAATAATGCTTGAGGTTTGAATTTATGCTCAATTATAATGAAAATATTAAATGTGAAGGAAATCTTTAATTCTTAATGATGATAATTATCAAATATTCAATATTATAATCAGACATAACAACGAAAATTTTAAACCAAAAATCAATTTTGACGCTAATAAAGTTAAATTATTTCATTCAAATTTATTAATTCTAAAAAAAGAAAACAAATCATAATATATGGAAAAATGGATGTAAATTAATTTAATAATATTATTTTTTTATAAAATATATAAATTTTTTAATTGACTGTATAAATTTCGCAAGTAAAAATACTTTAAAAAGTTAAATAGGCAAAAATAGGCACTAGGAAATTGATCAAAGAAGCCTCAAAGCAAGTTAAAAACTTTTTTTGTACTTATCTCAACATTAAATGCACGCAGAATTTTGTTACATATTTTTAACTGATTCATTCATAAGGTAATTAATGATGAAGGAAAATTTATTTGTATTTTCTATATTTTAATGCTTTTCTATTTTTAAATGTAAAAATCAATTTGAGCAAGAAGTTATAAATATTGGTATTTTGCGGAGATATATAATTTTTAAAAGTTAAAATTCTTGCCAAAACAAGTAAATAAATAAAGAATTGTAGAGCGAATTTTTGAGAAAATTTTTCATTATTAGGGTGTATAAAAAGTGAACAATCAAAATTAGGAAAAACCGAAAGAAATTTAATTAATTTAAAAAGGCACCCGAAAGAATATTTTAAATTGAAAAGCATAATGAAAAATCACTCATCTTCAGCTATGTTCTGAAACATTTTTTCTTTCTCCGTTATTTTTTGACAACGAATACCAAATTTTTTCTTCCAATTTTCAATTGTTATACGGTGTACTCCAATTTTCTTCGAGATTTCTGCATAATTTTGGTTCCATTCTTTTGCCGAATATTTTCTCTTTTGTTTATATTCATTAGACAATCCAATAAATTTTTGCACAATTTTAATTTTTTCTTCATCAGTTTTATTTCTTTTCTGATAAAGACCAAATTCTTTAATCCATTTATAAATATATTTGTGATTTGTGCTCAATTTTTTCGCTATTTTTGAATTAATTTTACTCCATTCTTTCGATGAATATTTTCTTCCTTTTTGCTTTATTTTTTCTTTTATTTTATAAAAGTTTTGAATTATTTCTCTTTTTTTCTTCTCATTTCGTTGTTTTTCTTCTTCTTCTTCCCATTTTTCTCCAAATATTTCATCGAATGTTTTTTGTTGTAATTTTTTCTTTTCTGATCCAACACAATTAATGTTAGTTAGGATGCGCAAAAATACAATTAAAGTGAATATAAGGCACAATTTCATTTCTTTTTAATGATATTTTATCTAAAATTATGATTCTTTGATTTTCATGGATTACCTTTAAATTAAAGAAAAATAATAATTATATTCAAATCTTTTTAATATAATAATACTAGAACTAATATTCTTATTTTTACCATATATTTTATAAAAAATGAATGATCCCTTTGGAAAAAAATTTTTTTTTAATGAAAAATTTATCTTTATTAATGTCATAATTAATCTTTTATGGATAAATATTTTCCTTATTTAAGTTTTTTGATGGATAATGAATTAATATAAAAAATTTAAATTTTCCAACGAAAAATTTTGCTTAAAAATTGATTCTACGAAATTTTAATTTTTTTACTTATTAGTAGTTTTCTTCATTTTAATTTTAAATCTTTTTTAAAAATGTTAGGCACAATTTCATTTAGAGAAATAATGATATTTTGAAGAAAATTTATTTACACATAAGAAAGAAATAAAAATATTTTTTAATTTGTATTTTAAATGATTTTTTGGTTAAATATTTAAAATATTAAACATCATTATAAATTATTCAAAAAAGAAATATTTTGGCGGTTAAAAATAATAGTTAATTAAAAATTATTATAGAAATAAAGAATTAAAAGATAATGATTATTATATTCCAATATTAATAAAATAGAAAATAAATAAACTTGAATTAAAACAACTTTTGCTGAATTTTGATTCATTTATCTCGACATGACGATTCGGACTATGATGTTATTAGTTAGTGTCTACAAAACCACCGGATTATCGGTAGCCTCCCATACCTATGGGAGGGGTGCACGGCCAACTGAGCGCCAGCCAGGTGAGCGCCGCCGGGTGAGCGCGGGCCAACTGAGCGCCAAAATTTTCAGTACTGAAACCAAAACCTATTGCGCGACTTTTTTCTGCAAACCTAAACCTATTGCAGAGGGTTCGTGACTTTTTTTGTAAAATTTTTTTCTGAAAATTATTATTATTATTTATTATTTTTATTTTAGATAATAATTTTTGATTTTTTAAATTTTTTATTCGAAAAATTCTGCCGCAGGCTAGTGGACTCGAACTTTCGCTCTGCCACCAAACCCAACCCACTACCACTCGGCCATGAAACCACTTCCCAGAAAAAGGATAATTGTCAACTATATGCTGCAAAGATGATGACGTCATCACTGCGAGGGGTACTGTAGCCCGGTGAAAATTCTCAATAAATTAGCCTCAGGCAAGCGGACTCGAACTTTCGGTATGCCACCAAACCCAACACACTACCACTCGGCCATGAGACCACCTGCCAGGAAAATGATAAATGTCCACTATATGCTGCAAAGATGGTGATGTAACCACTGCGAGGTGTACGGTAGTCTGGTGAATTGCAATAAATTCTGCCGCAGGCAAGGGGACTCGAACTTTTGCTCTGCCACCAAACCCAACACACTACCACTCTGCCACGCGACCACTTGCCAGAAAAACTATAATTGTCCACTATATGCTGCAAATATGATGACGTCATCACTGCGAGGGGGTACTGTAGTCCGGTGAAAATTTGCAATAAATTAACCGCAGGCAAGCGGACTCGAACTTTTGTTCTGCCACCAAACCGAACACACTACCACTCGGCCATGAGACCACTTGGCAGAGAAAGGATGATTGTGCACTATATGCTGCAACTATGACGTAATGGTTAAAATGCATCGCAACGAAAACTTTTTGGCTTAAAATTTAAATTCAAAAACTGGCGGGAAATTAAAATGTCTTTAATATTGGGTGCAATCATTTGAATGATCATAATTCATAATTTATTTAAAAATAAAATAGAAATAATTAAACAAAAAATGAAGGAAATATTTTTAAAAGAATGGGGCAAAATTAATCCTTAGCTTGCTCAATAAATAAATATATTAAATAAAAATAACATGTAATAATTTTATTTATTTAATTTTTCGTGAATTCAAAATAAGTAAAGCGTAACAATTCCTATTTTTTTATTCGAAATTTTAAGAAGAGATAAAATAATTCTAGAATATTTACAACGAAAAAATGAAAAATCTCAATTCGCTAATTATCAACAGGTGAACATTTTTAAAATAATCAGAACTGATTGTCTTCTTCCCCAAACTGTTTCTTCCATTCTGAAATTCTCGGTTGCTGAATTTTTAAAATTTTAGCAATTTCATAATCACTCATTTTTGGAATTTCTCTTTTTATTTGCCAATATTTTTTCATTTTTTCCCTTTTTTCTTCCTCTGTTCTTCGTTTACTTCTAGTGCCTAATTGTTTCTTCCATTTCTTAATTGTTCCAAAACTTACTCCGATATTCTTGCAAATTTCGGTATAATTTTGATTCCATTCTCTTTTTAAATATTTCCTTTTTTTGTTTAAATTCATTTACCATTTCAGTAAATTTTTATAATTTCAATTTTTTCTTAATCAGTGATTGATTTGTAACTTTTCTGTAATTTTTGGTTAAGGCCCAATTCTTTAACGCATTTATAAATTTTCTTTCTGTTTGTTCTCAATTTTTTTAGTTATTTTTTGTTCAATTTTATTCCATTCTTTTGCTGAATATTTTCTTCCTTTTTGCTTAATTTTCTCTTTTATTTTATAATATTTTGCTATTGTTTCTCTTTTTTCTTCCAAATTTTCTCGTTTTTCTTCCCATTTTCCACCAAATATTTCATCAAATGGTTTTTGTTCGAATTATTTATTTGTTGATTCAATTGGATTAATTATGAAAATTAAAATTAAACAAAATAATAGTAATAATTTCATCTTAATTTTGTGGTTAATCTTAAAAAAAATCATTTTTTATGGTAAAAGTAACATAATACATATTAATAATCGAATTTTTTAATAATAATTCGGGGAGGAAAATTTTTAGTTATAAAATAATAATTGAGGGTTCGAATTTATGCTCAATTCTAATGAAAATATTTAATGCGAAGGAATTATTTAATTAGTAAATAATATGATGACGATAATTATCAAATATTCAAAAAATTTTTGTCACCAAACACACGCTCGAAGCAAACGGTGCTAGGCCGAAGTTACAAAACTATTAATGAATGAAATATTTAAATCTAATTATAATTTTTATTTATTTGCTAAATAATAAATCATAACTTAGCTTAAGCTTAAAAAATAACACTATTAATTCCTTCATAACTTTTTCAGAGACAACTGCGTCTAATACCAAAAGAATCAGTGAAGAAGGGACATTAACTCCCTTCCTGTCGCAGGTCAGCGAGCAGCGACTGTCCGATGGTCGGACAGTTTCAACGAAATGAGCTAAAGAAGGGTACAAAAAGGGAAAAAACATGCAAAGAGCAAAAGGAAAAGGGGCGCAGCGAATGAGTATGATTAATATGCAAGTGAAGGGGCAAAATGGAGTGATGAGCATCGGCGACAACACCCTTTCGCCCAAATTTGGCCCGCTGGAACGCAAAAAGGGAGCCCGACTCAGCCAACGACAACACAACAAGTGCATGTGAAGGACCGGCCGCAACAGCGATGCTCGACAAACAGAAGGAAGAAAAACCCAAAAAACCCCAAACGATCACCACCCCATCTTCTTATTAATTAATTTGTTATTGTATGTAGCCCCACCTTTCTGATCCTATTTAAACACCACAAATTGTACATTTCATTGCTTCCCGCCCAGCTACAATAAATAAACTAGAAAACCCATCCCAATTGGGGAAAATTAGGGCGGGGGCCCTCCCCATTTCTCTCTCTCGGCGCCGGCCACCAAAACCCCGAACCAATGGACGACGAACTGTCCCGAAGCGGCTTGTGCGCCGAGCCGCTTCATCTGGCGACTCTGATAGGGACAATTTGATTTTAGGGAAGGAGTAAATAGCGCCACAGGTTTTTTGTAACCTGTGGTGACTGCATTTTGTGCCTTGCACTTTCGCTTTCCCACGCTTGTGCCTTTAACCAATTGAGCTACACATACTTAACTCATCTTTTTTAAGGCCGCATTTTTTGGTTTCAAGTGCCATCAAAATTCCCACTGATTTTCGATTTTGCAGAGAAAACAAAACAGTAGTAAGAAAATTTTTTAAAAAAGTTAATTCCTCAACAAATGATAGCGAAGAAATTCAAGAAAGCACCAAAAATTTAAATTTGTTGAACTTTTGTAGAGCCCAACTAAAAACCCGTACGAAAATCCGGTATTGCACTCATTTCTGATTCCAAGACCAAAAATCCCGTTTATTAGAAACTCCTGCTTAATATTTTTTGTATTTTTGTTTGAAATTTCCTGTTTTTCTTATTTCACATTTGTTAAATTTTATGTTTTAACATTTATTATAAAAAAGAATACTAGGCGTCTGAGGGCATGCGTGCCGAGTTTAGTTTGCTGTGCATAGCAGCCGTCAAGGGAAACCGGTGAATCGCCACGGCACAGACAGTTGCGGTTGTTCATGCAGTAGCATTCTGCTGGCTGGGAAGTAGCAGCAACCGCAAGCTACGTGGCTGGCTGTTCAAGCAGCAGCAGCTACCAGGACATGTGTGGAATCGCGTTATTGAATTTAAAAAAAAATTTATTCGAAAAAACAATTTTTTTTCGCTGCGTATTTGGATGGGGGGGTGGCTGCTGCCCCCCCCCCTCCCCCTCCCCCAACAAATATGAAAATGTTTAACCAAAAAATCGATTATAATGCAAAAATATATATATTTTTTTCATTAATCATAAAAATATTAGGCAGTGTGATATGAATATAAATTATGTCATAATTTAATAATTTATTTTTTAATAATTTTTAAAATACTTTAACATATTTTTATTTTGGTTTGGTTTGTAGGTAATCAAAATACCGAATAATAATTTTAGATAAAAGTTATTGTGATGAAAATAAAATTTTGCCAATTATTCATTTTTAATTATTTTTGATCGTCATAATTAATATAATTATGTTGGATCATACAAGAAAAAGCTGCAACAAAAATCATTTTGAAAAAAAAAGTTAAAAATGAGAAATATTTCAATTTAAAAAATAAAAAAATTATTATGCAAAATAAAGTGAGATTTTGTCTCAGCAAAACATCTGATCCGTAGCCATATTAAAATTTATTGGCCATTTGACCCGGTAAAAAAACAGCGGTGCAGGACAAAAGGTCGACAAACCATTTTTGGACAAAGTCTTGTTCTTTCTCAACTAAATAATTATTAATCATTCAAAATACCAAAATAATAATAATGATAATTCCATCTTAATTTCCTGATTAATCTAAAATAAAAATTTATATTTTTATGGTAAAAATAATTTATTTTAACCAGCACAGTTTTTTTAATACACTATTTTTTTCGAGTTATAAACGTCTCAAAAGTCGGTTTAAATGCTTTGCCGCGCAGTTTCTTTAACAAATATTTGTTTTTAAACCAAAGAAAACTCATAAAAGTGTTTTTATTAAATTATATCTTTCATTTTTCCATTATTAGGTTTTATATAATGTTTTTTCGAATTAATATATTCGAATGAAATAATTTCAGCTTATTAACGTCTGTCATAATTGATTTTTGGTTTAAAATTTTTCGTTGTTATGTCTTATTATAACATTGACTATTTGCTAATTATCATAATCATAATATTTATTCTGCAACATTAATATATTCAGTTTAATTGAGCATAAATTCTAATCCTCAATCAATTTTATTAATCAAAAATTCCCGCCCAAAATTATTTAAAAATGCTTAAATATTTGTATTATTTTTACACTAAAAATAAGTTTTCTTTAAGATTAATCACAAAATTAAGATGAAATTATTATTATTATTTTGTTTAATTTTAATTACCCTATTTAATACAATGGAATCAAAAAATAAAAAATTGGAACAAAAAACATTTGATGAAATATTTGGAGAAAAATCTGAAGAAAAGGAAAAAGAAAATCTGGAAGAGAAAAGAAAAATTGTTCGAAACTTTTATAATATAAAAGAGAAAATAAAACAAAAAGGAAGAAAATATTCATCAAAAGAATGGAATAAAATTGGTGGAAAAATAGCGAAAAAATTAGGAACAAATAAAACATATATTCAAAAATGGATTAAAGAATTTGGCCTACATAAATACGAATCGAAAACAGATGCTCAAAAATTAGAAATTGTTCAAAAATTCATTGCAATAAAAAATGAATATAAGCAAAAAGGAAAATATTCGCATAATGAATGGCAACAAAATTATAAAGAAATTTCAAAGAACATTGGAGTAAGCCAATTCATAATTAACAAATGGAAGAAACAATTTGGAATGCGCTGTAAAAGAATAACGGAGAAAGAAAAAATGGAAAAAATAAAAATTTATTGGAAAATGAAAAAAGAAAAACCAAAAATTAGTGACAAAGAAATTGTAAAAATAATAAAAACTTCTCAGCAGAATATTTCTAATTGGAAGAAACAATTTGGAGAAGAAATGTTTCGGAGAACAGCAGAAGAAGAAAAGTGATTTTTTTTTTGATTAAGTTACAGCTATTTAATGAAATTGCCTAACTCAGGGTTCGGATTAGTCCTTGAATGGCAATGACGTCCTGGAAATTGGGCCCTCTCACTTGAAAATTTGAAAGTATCCTTGAATTCAAGATGTTCATTACCGCCTTCACCTTGGGGACCCTTCCAACAAAATCCGCGGGTGTCGCCTTTATTGTATGCGACGCATTTGTACCCTTCGCCTTCACATGGGTTACTGTCAGTTGTACATCCTTAACCAAAAATGCAATAAATACGGTAGAATCCTGATCTTGAGTTCTCAAATACATAAAAAATTTACTGTATAATTAACTTTGGCTTTAAATTTATGTTTTTGTTCTCAATGTAAGCGGATTTTTCCCTTTTGTGGACTTTTTTCTTTATTGACAATAAACAATAAAAAATTTCAAGTTTAATAAATGCGCGGATGTTTGTAAAAATTTTAAATGTATGTTTTTTGAAATTTTCCAGGCTGTTAGCACTTATATGAAGTTTTTTCCAGCAAAATTTTTAAGCCATTCTGACAAATAATAAATTAACAGAAAATCAATATTTTAAACTTTGTGAAATTTGATGCCTAAAAATCCAGTCTACTCATTAAATAAATCAATTATTATCTTTATACTGTAACTTTTTTACCGTACCTTCGCCACGTTTCTTTGTCGCTCCAATGTCCACCGGCACATTGCCCTTGTATTTGTCCGATTTCCATCCTTCAATTTTGCATTCAGCATATTCACTGGTGTACACTTTGTTAAGCAGTTTTTGAATGTGCAACTTTGACAGTTTTTGCATACCGTACCCACACCGTTCTCATCGCCATTTTTGTCTTTGCACACTCCGTCCAATTGGCATTCAACAGCAGCATTTGAAAGATCCTAAAATTTGGTGTGATTTTGAGTTGGATTTTTAAACTTGTCGTGTTCTTGAAAAACACAAAAATGTAATTTTAACAAAAAATTATTCCGTATTTTGATTTAAAGCAATCAGTTTTAATTTTTCATATCACTAAGTAGCATAATTTATTAGCAATTAAAAATTTAATTAATATTATAAGAAAAAGGGTTAAAAGCAAGATTTTTGAACGAAATTTTTCGAAATTTTTTTATGGCTAAAGAGAACATATGCATGCTTTCAAATAATACCAAAAAATTCACAAATTTTGACTGCTCAAATCTTTTTGAATTTTTTCATGAATTTTTTCTAATTGTAATCCTTGTTATTCGGTAGGTATATCCCATCCTAATTTTGGCAATTTTACCAACAAATACAGTCATAAATTGTAATATTAATATAAATTCGCTTTATTTGGCCTTATTTTTCTAATTGATTTTGTGATAAAAAAATTTGGAATAACAAAAATATTTTAATTAAATTTATTTTCTTTAACAAATTTTTCAAAAATATTTATTAATATTTTAAACAAAAATCAATTAAATGATTTAGAATAAAATTCATTTGCCGGAAAATGAGATTTTTTAAATAAGCTTAAACAAAATGATTATTTTTTATTTAATAATTCAGTCATTACTATTTTTTAATAAAAAAATAATTTAAATAAAATTTAATAAATATGCAAATATATTCTCATTTGAAAACCACAAAATGATATTTGAATTTTTAATATAAAATATTTCAGATCAAATAAAAATTTAATATGAAAATATTCCTTTCATTCTATTTAATTGGGTTTTAATCGTCGTAATTAATATTAATCATGTCAAATCAGAAAAGAAAAAAGTAAAACAAAAAACATTTGATGAAATATTTGGAGAAAAATGGGAAGAAAAGGAAAAAGAAAATCTGGAAGAGAAAAGAAAAATTGTTCGAAACTTTTATAATATAAAAGAGAAAATAAAACAAAAAGGAAGAAAATATTCATCAAAAGAATGGAATAAAATTGGTGGAAAAATAGCGAAAAAATTAGGAACAAATAAAACATATATTCAAAAATGGATTAAAGAATTTGGCCTACATAAATACGAATCGAAAACAGATGCTCAAAAATTAGAAATTGTTCAAAAATTCATTGCAATAAAAAATGAATATAAGCAAAAAGGAAAATATTCGCATAATGAATGGCAACAAAATTATAAAAAAATTTCAAAGAACATTGGAGTAAGCCAATTCATAATTAACAAATGGAAGAAACAATTTGGAATGCGCTGTAAAAGAATAACGGAGAAAGAAAAAATGGAAAAAATAAAAATTTATTGGAAAATGAAAAAAGAAAAACCAAAAATTAGTGACAAAGAAATTGTAAAAATAATAAAAACTTCTCAGCAGAATATTTCTAATTGGAAGAAACAATTTGGAGAAGAAATGTTTCGGAGAACAGCAGAAGAAGAAAAGTGATTTTTTTTTTGATTAAGTTACAGCTATTTAATGAAATTGCCTAACTCAGGGTTCGGATTAGTCCTTGAATGGCAATGACGTCCTGGAAATTGGGCCCTCTCACTTGAAAATTTGAAAGTATCCTTGAATTCAAGATGTTCATTACCGCCTTCACCTTGGGGACCCTTCCAACAAAATCCGCGGGTGTCGCCTTTATTGTATGCGACGCATTTGTACCCTTCGCCTTCACATGGGTTACTGTCAGTTGTACATCCTTAACCAAAAATGCAATAAATACGGTAGAATCCTGATCTTGAGTTCTCAAATACATAAAAAATTTACTGTATAATTAACTTTGGCTTTAAATTTATGTTTTTGTTCTCAATGTAAGCGGATTTTTCCCTTTTGTGGACTTTTTTCTTTATTGACAATAAACAATAAAAAAATTTCAAGTTTAATAAATGCGCGGATGTTTGTAAAAATTTTAAATGTATGTTTTTTGAAATTTTCCAGGCTGTTAGCACTTATATGAAGTTTTTTCCAGCAAAATTTTTAAGCCATTCTGACAAATAATAAATTAACAGAAAATCAATATTTTAAACTTTGTGAAATTTGATGCCTAAAAATCCAGTCTACTCATTAAATAAATCAATTATTATCTTTATACTGTAACTTTTTTACCGTACCTTCGCCACGTTTCTTTGTCGCTCCAATGTCCACCGGCACATTGCCCTTGTATTTGTCCGATTTCCATCCTTCAATTTTGCATTCAGCATATTCACTGGTGTACACTTTGTTAAGCAGTTTTTGAATGTGCAACTTTGACAGTTTTTGCATACCGTACCCACACCGTTCTCATCGCCATTTTTGTCTTTGCACACTCCGTCCAATTGGCATTCAACAGCAGCATTTGAAAGATCCTAAAATTTGGTGTGATTTTGAGTTGGATTTTTAAACTTGTCGTGTTCTTGAAAAACACAAAAATGTAATTTTAACAAAAAATTATTCCGTATTTTGATTTAAAGCAATCAGTTTTAATTTTTCATATCACGAAGTAGCATAATTTATTAGCAATTAAAAATTTAATTAATATTATAAGAAAAAGGGTTAAAAGCAAGATTTTTGAAAAGAAATTTTTCTAAATTTTTTTATGGCTAAAGAAAACATATGCTTTCAAATAATACAAAAAAATTCACAAATTTTGACTGCTCAAATCTTTTTGAATTTTTTTATGAAATTTTTTCTAATTTTAATCCTTGTTATTCGGTAGGTATATCCCATCTTAATTTTGTCAATTTTACCAACAAATACAGTCATAAATTGTAAAATTAATATAAATTCGCTTTATTTAGCCTTATTTTTGTAATTGATTTTGTGATAAAAAAATTTGGAATAACAAAAATATTTTAATTAAATTTATTTTCTTTAACAAATTTTTCAAAAATATTTATTAATATTTTAAACAAAAATCAATTAAATGATTTAGAATAAAATTCATTTGGCAGAAAAAGAGATTTTTTAAATAAGCTTAAACAAAATGATTATTTTTTATTTAATAATTCAGTAATTACTATTTTTTAATAAAAAAATAACTTAAATAAAATTTAATAAATATGCAAATATATTCTCATTTAAAAACCATAAAATGATATTTGAATTTTTAATATAAAATATTTCAGATCAAATAAAAATTTAATATGAAAATATTCTTTTCATGCTATTTAATTGGTTTTTTAATCGTCGTAATTAATATTAATCATGTCAGATCAGAAAAGAAAAAAGTAAAACAAAAAACATTTGATGAAATATTTGGAGAAAAATGGAAAGAAAATGAAGAAAAAGAAGGAAATGAACGGAAAAAAAGAGAAATAATTGGAAAATATTATAAAATAAAAGAGAAAATAAAACAAAAAGGAAGAAAATATTCATCGAAAGAATGGAATAAAATTAATTCGAAAATAGCGCAAAAAATGCGGACAAATAGAAATAAAATTCAAAAATGGATAAAAGAATTGGGCTTAACCAACAAAAAAGTTACAAATCCAAAACTGATGAAGAAAAATTCGCAATTGTGCAAAAATTTATTAAAATGAGAAATGAATATAAGCAAAAAAGAAAATATTCGTTAAAAGAATGGCAACAAAATTATGACGAAATTTGTAAGAAAATTGGAGTTGGCCAATTCACAGTTAACAAATGGAAGAAAAAATTTGGATTTGATGTAAGAGAATAATGGAGGAAGAAAAAATGGAAAAAATGAAAATTTATTTGAAAATAAAAAAAGAAAACCCATAAATTAATGAAAAGGAAATTGCAAAAACATTGGAAATTCACCAAAATAGCATTTTTAATTGGAAGAAACAATTTGGAGAATAAATGTTTCAGAACATAGCAGACGAAGAAGAGTGATTTTTCTTTATTTTTTTAAATTTAAGGCATTATTAAGTTTTAATTAGGTAAATTTCTTTAGGTTTTTCCTAATTTTGTCGTTCAGACTTTCGTTTTAATTTTATTTATGTTTGGCCTGATTTTGGAATCGCTTTTTTAATTTTTATCGATTTATAAAATATGCTAAAAAATAACAATTTTTGATTTGATTTCATAACAAAAAAATGTCTCTTCACTTTATTATTTCCACGATATGCTTAAATAGAGCAAATTTTTATTGACTCATCACCCAATCTGTGTGGATATTCCTTTAAAATGCTTAAGATTTTATTGAAACGATATGAAAAATGCTAATTTTTCAATTGAAAAAATTATGCTAAATTATTTTTTCCAATTTTCTCTTTTGAATTGTGAATAATTTTTTTCGTGAGAATTGTTTTATAAAATATTTCACGAGTTTTTGCGACAGAAATTTACATGAACTAATCCAATATAAATAGTCCAAATAAATTTCTATTTAAAAAAACTATAAAATGAAAAATATGCAGAATTTCATTTCTTTATTATGATTTACGCGTAAAAGGTAACTTAAAAATGTGTTGTGTTTTTGACGAATAATATTTAATTTATAAATATTTTTTCTTTCACAAAAAATAAAAATATTATGAATTATTTTAAAATTAATTAATGAAATTTTGATTATATTTTTTTGAAAGAATTATCTTCATTAGCGTCCTAATTGGTTTTTTTTTTTTCTTCTTAAAACATTTTCTTTATTATGCTTTATTTTGATTTGGTAACTTAAAATAGGAAAATATAAAAATAAAACGCTTTATTTAATAATAAGAAGGGGTCTGAATAACCGGGATTTTTGCCTTGAAATCCGATCTACGTTTTTTTATTATAATTTTTCACTAAATTTTACCATGATTAAAATTTTTGGTTTTTGATTTAATTTTACTTCTTTTCTTAAAAATTCATTTAAAACTGAATAAAACTGACAAATTGTTTAGGAAGAGTGAATTATTTTTTGAATATGAGCGGTTAATTATTTTTTGCACTGCAACTTTTGCACTTTACATGGTGCGGCAAAAGTTCTGCAACTTTTTTCGTTAGCCATTTTCGTATTTCATACTGTACCGTGTGCGAGTCTTATAAATTAAACAATTAAAATTATGCCTAAAAGCCCGAGAAAAACGATTATTGAACTGCATAAGGCGGGGAATAAAAATGCCGAAATTGTTAGCACCACCGGCTGCCAAAAATCCACTGTACATCGTGAAACGCTTCCAAGTGCGAGTTAAACGCATTCCTCTTCGGACTTTATTTTCTTTTTGCGTATTTATTACATCATTTTATGCATTTTAATGAGAGGATTATTATGAAATGAATAATTTCTTCAAAATTAAATATTTTAAGTCTTTTTTTTTTATTGAAGATATATCAAAAATGAAGATGGAATTATTATTGTATTATTATTAATTAAAAACTTTGATTTTATGAAAATGAAGATTTGTTTTTTTAATATTTTTTTATTTTCCAAAATTGTAAAATTTGTATTAATAACTTATATTTTTAAATTAATATATTCGAATGAAAAATTTAACTTTATTAACGTCATAATTGATTTTTGGTTAAAAAATATTCGTTGTTATATCTTATTATATTGAGCATAAATTCGAACCCTAAATCTTTATTTTATAATTCAAAAAAAAATTTCCTCCTCTATTTATTATTAAAAATTGCATATGTATTATTTTTCCATACAAATATTTAATTTTTAAAATTAATCACAAAATGAGATTAAATTATAATATTAATTATTATTACTTTTTGTTTATTTTAATTTTGATTGTCCTAATTAATCCAACTGGCATAATTAAATCTTTTTAATTTTGTTATTTTTTATTAATGAAAAAAATTTGACTCGGCAATATGAGACCCAAAAAAACTTTCTCGACTCGAGACTCGTCACCATTACTTATTTTTACATCATTAGACTTTTCAGCTTTATTATAAGCCTCAATTTTTCAATCAAAGAAAAAAAGTTCTACAAAAATTAAAAAAAATTTCCGTAATATTATAATTTTTATGTTAAAAAATTCATTGTTTATTTTTTATATCAATTAATGAATGATAAAAAATTTTAATGCTAAATTATCATCTAAAAAATATAAATAAAAATTCCTTGTAAATTAAATTTAACGTAAAAGTTAAGCTTAGAAGTAATTAAATTGCTATTATTAATTAAATGTTATTGGCTATTAAATAATTTGATCAGGAGAATAGAAACTTTAATTGGGAAATTTTTCATTCAAATAAATATGTTTGTATCTTTTTGGAGATCAGTAGCAGAATAATGTTTTAAGAAATATTTGACATTTATAAAAGAAAAATCATATAAACCCAGGAATATTCATTTCTTTTAAATTTAGAATTTATTCTATCTTTTTATATTAATTATATTGAAATAATTTATTTATTTTTTATAGAAAACAAATTTTAGATATTGTGAGAAAATGAAATTTATCTTATTATTTATTTTATTATCATTTTTCATTATCAAATTTGATCAAATTGGAACAGTGAATAAAAAACTGCAACAAAAAACATTTGACGAAATATTTGGAGAAAAATGGGAAAAAAAAGAAGAAGAAAAAAGAATTGTTCAAAAATATTATAAAATAAAAGAAAAAATAAAGCAAAAAGGAAGAAAATATTCAAAAAAAGAATGGAATAAAATTGAAGTGAAAATAGCGAACAAATTGGGGACAAATCGAAGTTATATTCAAAAATGGATTAAAAAATTGGGCATATATAAATACAAATCAAAAAGTGGTGAAGAAAAACTCGAAATTGTACAAAAATTCATTACAATGACAAATGAATTAAAGCAAAAAGGAAAATATTCGAAAAAAGAATGGGACCAAAATTACGTCGAAATTTCAAAGAAAATTGGAGTTGGCTATGGAACAATTTGCAGATGGAAGAAACAATTTGGCATTAGAAGTAAAAGAATAACAGAGGAAGAAAAAAAATTAAAAAATATTTGAAAATTAAAAAAGAAAACCCAAAAATGAGTGAAAAGGAAATTACAAAAACATTGAAAATTGATAAAAATAGCATTTTTAATTGGAAGAATCAATTGGGAGAAGAAATGTTTCAGAACATAGCTGAAGAAGAGTGATTTTTCATTTTTTGATCACTCCATCGATCGATTCGATGTCAATTTTTGCATGAAGCGATCAAAATCCCGGATAAACCAAACCCGGTACATCGACAATCCCGAATCACAATCATAAATATTTCTTGTTTCTTGATAGCTTTTTTTTTTGTTTGCATAATGTTTTGCGTTTTTTATTATATATCGATAAAAAGTGCTATTAAGTAATTTGATCAGAAGAGTGGAAATTTTAAACGGGAATTTTTGATTTAATTAATTTGTCTTTTTTTTTGAAATTAGTAGAAGAGTAAAAAATTTTGACATTTATAAATGAAAAATTTATAAACCCTTTTGCGATTTGTTCCTAATTTTTCGCAATTTTTCCTTCTGAAATACTTAATGTTGAAGAAAATTTATTTTCGTAAAATAATATGATGAAATAATTAGCATATATATTTTTATGCTGAAACCTCAGACGAAGAAGATGATGGTAATGAGCTAAAAAATGGCGAGAAAAATAATAAACATTAAAATATTTCTTTCATTTTATAATTATAGCCTAAAAACCCGCAAATTTTAGGCAAACAAAAAATTTTTTTTAGATTAAAGAATAATGAATTTACTAACTTATAAAAAAACAAAAAATTTGGAAAATTCTTTTGGTGAAAATTATAATTAAAGAAAAAAAGATAATACTGCAATTTTTTATTCTATTAAAAATGATTGTCTTCTTCTCCAAACTGTTTCTTCCATTCTGAAATTCTCTGTTGGTGAATATGTAAAATTTTAGCAATTTCCTTATCATTCATTTTTGGATTTTCGCTTTTTATTTCCCAATAAATTTTTTCATTTTCTCCATTTTTAAGTTTGAGCGATCAAAAATAAAAAAAAATAATGAATAATAAAATTTCATTTTTCACAATTCCTAAATTGTTTTATTAACCAAAAAAATTAGTTACAAGTACCTTGAAAAATTTTTTTATGAAATGTAATTTTAATTTTAAGAATTCAGAATAAATTATTTTTTCTTTCAGTTATAAATGCAAATTCAAATCACAATTTTATTATCATTACAAAATATAAATATTATTTTCCAATTATAAAACCTACTCAATTGTTTACTTTACCTTCGGATTTTTTTTTACATAAATTGGTATAATTCGTGTCTTAAAATTCATTAATTATGTCTATGAAGCTTGAAAAAATTCCAAGAACCCTTAGATGCTCTAAGTCACCTACAAAATTTCACACCGAAACTCCATGGACACCTGGGGACTATCCGTTGTGAGCAATTTTGATACATCCTTTGGATAGGTTTAACCAAGAATGGGCCTTTTTTTGAAGCCCGTTTTATTGATGGATTTACGAAAATTAAGCTAAAAAAATATATAAGAAGATAGGCTAAAATAAGGATAATTTATCGAAAAATGCTTCCGTGTTTTTTTGGCACCAATTGTTCGCTGATAACATGGGTTCGAAGTTGTATGATTTTGCATATTTTTTGCGCATATGCTATGAAGAAAGGGGTTCAAAATAGCTTTTTTTTTACTTTAATATTTTGATTTAGTGAATGTTTTTAGTGCATATAAAAGCATATTATGGGGGTCCGAGAATAAATGCATATTTGCCATTTTGGGCTTTTAGAGCATATTTTTGTTATTTTTTAGCGAAAAAAAGCGAAAAATACGCTCCTAAGAATCGAGTTTTTTGGAATTTTTTAAATATACACCCTTAAAAATCTAAAAATATTAAATTTTTTAAACAATTTTTGGAAAAATTTATTTACTTAAAAAATGTAATTTTGTTTTAGCATATAACAAAAATTAAAATTAGAAATTATTTTGAAATTCAAAATTTTGCAAGTGTCTAAAGTAAATGCTCTTATTTTGGTGTTTTTAAGTCAATTCTGAATTTTTCACAAATTTTGGTGTTTTTTGGGCGTCAAAAGCCATTTTTGGCAGTTTTTAAGGCATATTTTAGGGATTTTTAATGCATATTTTATGCGCATATTTGGTATTTTTTAGTGCATATTAAAAGTTTTCAAAAATTCATCTCAAAAATTTATTTATTTTTTTGACAAAAATTTTTGGTTTTAAAAATTTTATATCTCAATATAATTTGGCTTAAATTTGTTCATTTTTGGATACTTGTGGAGTTTACAGGCTACTTTTAACATACATTTTCAGATGCCTATAATGTGTTTTATAAATTAATGAAAATAAGTTCTTTTATTGCAGTTGAGATGACTTTAAGCTCACTTTCATGTGTTTTACCCAAAAATACGAAATTCGAAAAATTTAAATTTTCGAATTTTTGTTCGAGTTCTGGACAGGGCTTCGAAATTGGCAAAAATGTATACGGTATTCGTGATCAGCGACCTCGAAAATCCATGAAAACTTATTTGGCAAAATTATAAAAAAAAAATATATATATATTTCTTTTTATTCTTCATTTTTCTGAATATAAATTCCACTATTTCTATTAATCATTAAATTTATTTTTATTTAGTCAACAATTTGATTTATCAAATTTTATTTATATTTATTTAAATTAATATTTTCTTTGATTAAAAGGCAAAAATGCATTAAAATATGTCATTAAACTGCTAAAAAATGAATCCATCAAAATAACGAAGAAAGATTCATTTTTTTATAAATATAATTTTACATTTCCCGCAAATTAATTAAAGTACAAGCATTTAATAATGTAAAGAAATTTTGTGAATTTATACTAAGATTTTATTTTTCGGGCTTGTTAATTAGAGCCCGTCGGGATCGGCTCCCGTGAGATTTTTACGGGATTCCCGTCCGTGACTCCCGTCCCGGAAAATTTTGAACTCCCGATCCCGCTCCAGCTCCCAGAAAATTTACCCAAAAAACGTGAGTAAAATGCACTGGTATGAATTGAGTTTTTTTGGCAAAATTAATAATCTTTTATTGAAAATTTGTTAAATATATAGCCAAAATCTCAAAAATTCGAAATTGATTTATTTTCGGCGCTTTTTCCAAAAAACTTTTGGAGAACAATGGGGGCCGGCGGTGCCGACAGGCGCCGTCGAGAAAAAATTTGTAATTTTTAATGCGATTTGTTAACTGATTTGTCCACAATTAAAAAAATTCTTTATTTTGCGGTTTTTCTCAAAAAACCACAAAATTAGGCTAAAGCCTCAGCTGCGAACCCTGCTTAAAATCCTTAATTTTCTTAAAAAAACAGGCTCAAAAAATTACAAAAATTGGTCTTTTTAGGACAAAATCTGACAAAAAAAAAATGGAGTTTTGTGGGGCCGGCGGTGCCGATAGGTGCCGCCGAAAAGTTTTTCGGAATTTTAAATTAATTAATATTAAGAAAACTGTTCAAAATTTCATAAATTTTAAACCTTTCCCCCCTTCTTTGTTGAATTAACTTTTTAAATTTTTACAATGCTCCGAGTCCCCAATTCCCCGAATTAGTGTCGGGGAGTCGGGGGGGGGCAAAAAGTCGGGGGCCGGGGACCTCGGGGAGCGACATGTCGGGGGTCGGGGCGGGGAATAGGCCCAAAAAAGTCGGGGATCGGGGTCGGGGAGCGGGGAGCTCGGGGACGGGGAGCAACCCTAATTTAAATTAACAAAAAATTTATTCAGATTAAATTCAAATTGAATAAAACATTTAAAAAATAATAAAATTTAAATGAAAAATTTTCAAAATGTAAAACTCCTCTCTTTTTCTGCTGTTCTTCAAACATTCTTCTTCAAATTTCATAAATGTTCATAATTTCTAATCATCTTTGTTCTCTAAATTGTTTCTTCCATTTACCAATTGTTCCATGACTAACTCCAATTTTCTTACAAATTTCGTCATAATTTTGTTGCCATTCTTTTAACGAATATTTTCTTTTTTGCTTATATTCATTTCTCATTTTAATAAATTTTTGCACAATTGCGAATTTTTCTTCATCAGTTTTGGATTTGTAACTTTTTTGTTGGTTAAGCCCAATTCTTTTATCCATTTTTGAATTTTATTTCTATTTGTCCGCATTTTTTGCGCTATTTTCGAATTAATTTTATTCCATTCTTTCGATGAATATTTTCTTCCTTTTTGCTTTATTTTCTCTTTTATTTTATAATATTTTTGAATAATTTCTCTTTTTTTGTTTTCATTTCGTTTTTCTTCTTTTTCTTCCCATTTTTCTCCAAATATTTCATCAAATAATTTTTGTTCCAATTTTTTGTTTGTTGATTTAATTGGATTAATTAGAGCAATTAAAATTAAAATTAACAAACTAATTGTAATAATTTCAATTTCATTTTGTGATTAATTTAAATAAAAAAAGACTGAAAATATTTAAGCTAATAAATTTTATTTTCGTAAAATAAAATGATGACGATAATTAACAAATATTCAGTGTTATCATCAGATATAATAAACGAAATTTTTTAACCAAAAATCAATTATGATTTAATAAATTAAATTTTTCATATAATTCTTAAACAGATAAATCTCATTAATCATAAAAAATAAGGAAAATGAATGTAATAAAAATTTAAATGTAATGATTTTTTAATATCGCCATATAATTTTTTGATTTTTCGAGAAATATAAAAATATTTTAATAAAACATATTTGGAGATGAAATAATTCGGAAAAAAGTTTTATTTATTATCAAAATGTTTTATATTTGTAGTTTTAAAATATGAAGTGGGCCACCATAGCGCAATAATCTTTGCCAAACTTTTATGAAAAATCCATAGCACCGCCGTTTTAAGTCATTTCCAATGTCAAGAATTCAAACTGATTGTTGTCTCCGCCGATAAGCATCATAAGCAGCGACAGTCAAAGAGCGTAAGAATGAAATGATAAATAAGCAAAATTTGGGGGAACGGAATTGAATATTTAAGAAGCCAAAAAAGGAGGCAATTTGTCATTCATAATTTGAACATTCAATTGTGCAAATAAATTTGTTGAATCATTGGGAAATTTGGGAAATAAGATAATTTAATATAATAAATTGTTTAATTCTTAAGGAATAATTCCTTAGAAGGTCGAATTAATATAAAGATTCTCGACAGTTGTCATGAAAAGCACCCAAAAAGTGTTCGTGGCGCGACATTTTGGGATTTGTAACTTGGGGACACAATATTAGGAGGCCCAACACTTAGGGATCCGAAATAGAGGGCACGCTTCATTTGGGGGCAAATCTACATTTGGGGATTTGAGACTTGGGGACCCGACATTTTGGGATTTGAAACGTGGGGACTCGAGATTTTGGGACCCCGATTTTTGTGGACTCACCCGAAATTTGGAGCCCGACATTTGGGGACAAAACGACATTTGGGGATTTGAGACTTAGGGACCCGAGTTTTGGGATCCCTACTTCTGGGACCCCAACACTTAGTGATTCCGACACCTCGGGACAAAACAACATTTGGAGCCAGACATTTGGGGGCAAAACGACATTTGGGGGTTTTAAATAAATATTTTAATTTCAAGTATTGAGCGCAAAACTTCTGAAAAATTACGACTGTTTAGCCAGAGTAAGTTCCTTTTTTTGTGAAAACTCATTTAGATATTTACATTATATTCGTTTTCCATATTTTTTATGATTAATGAGATGATCTTTTTAGATTAAATGAAAAATTTTAACTTTATTAATGTCATTTTGATTTTTGGTTCAAAAATTTCGTTTATTATTTCTTATTAAAATTGAATATTTGCTAATTATCGTCATCATATTATTACGAAAATAATAATTTCTTCAACATTAAAAAATTTCATTCTTATTTTATATTAAGATAAACACAAAATGAAGATAAAATTATTCCAATTATTTGGTTTAATATTAATTTTAATTACCCTAATTATCCAATTGGATCAAAAATAAAAAATTGGAACAAAAGTCTTTTGAAGAAATATTTGGAGAAAAATGGGAAGAAAAAGAAGAAGAAAAATTGGAAGAAAAAAGAGAAATAATTGGAAAATTTTATAAAATAAAAGAAAAAATAAAGGAAAAGGAAGAAAATATTCAAAAATAGAGTGGAATAAAATTAATATGTAAATAGCGAAAAAAATTAGGAACAAATAGTAATTATATTTATAAATGGATAATTTTGCAAATTGATAGAAAAAAGAAAAAATTGGTTGAAAGGATTTGAAGAATAATAATTTTCGCTTCTGATGCCATAAAAAATCGCAGCACTATCGTTTTTGAAAAAATGCGCACCTGTTGAAAATTAGCGAAGTATTATTTCTGTTTTTTTGATTTTTATTAATTTTTGTTAAAATGGAATTTATTTAATCCTTCCTTAATATAGAAAAAAATTAATAATTAAAAATTATTATCCACGTTTTAACTAAAAAGTATTTTGTTTGCAAAATAATTTAAGTATGTACAATTGTCAAATTTTATAAAAAACAAAAACAAAAAAACAAATTCAATTTCTAAGGATCAATAAAACAATTTATTTAATTTTTCCGCCATTGTATTGGCATTTCATATACTTAATTCGGATATTTAATATTTGAACATACGAAATGCATCTGTTTCCTTTTAAAGGGAGGTGGGGGTACATTTTGCAAAATTAAAACTAAAACTCATGATAAAAAAGTATATTAATTCCGAAATAACCCCGAAAAAGTATTCATTCTTGGCGCGACTTTGGGGATTATACATGGAGAAGACCTGACATTTGGGGATGCAAATATAAAGATGAGCGTTCCTTCCTCATTCCCAAATGTCTGATCTTCAAATATCGTGGCCACAAATGCCGGACCCTCAAATATTAAGGTTCTCAAATGTTCGCGGGTCCTAAAATGTCGGGTTCTCAAATGTCGGGTAATACACTAAATTTAATAAGTTGACTGAACATCATAGTCCGAATCGTCATGTCGAGATAGATGAATCGAAATTCAACAAAATAAAATTTGTAACGGACACCGTGTGGAGGTTAAGTGAGTCTTTGGCGGGTTTGAAAGAGAGAGCGGGAGGGGGTGTTTATGTAACTTGTGGAGAAAAGGTAGGATTTTAGGAAATAATAATAAAATAAGGCTAAAAAACATAGAGACGCGGCCAACCTCGTCCCTTTGGTCAACAAATTAATTTCTATTTTTTTTGCCACAAAATTATTTCTTTCAATTTCAATAAATAAAAAATTTTAATTTTAGCAAAAGGAAGAAAAAACATATTGATGGAAATATTTTAACAAAAATATCCAAAAATAAGATGATATGTACATTTTTTCAGAATTTGTAGCATATATAAATCCCATCCATGGTAATAAACATAATCTTGGTGAAAATTTGTTTTTCTTTTGGTGAACTGTAAAATATCTTAAAAAAATGCCCCCCCCCCCCCCCCTCAACCGAAATGGAATTGAAAAAAAGTCGCTTCGGCATTCCATTCTTTATGTGATTCACAGGTCCCGTAATAAAAGCTGTGGTAAGAGACGGAAATTGACGCAAATGCTTTTGAAATCTTTTCGCCCTATTTGATTGACAGGTTTCGAACGGTAAAAACCCAACTCGTACTAGGCCAACTCGTACTGGTACCCCGACTCGTACTAAGTTTCCCAACTCGTACTAAGATTCCCAACTCGTACTGTGCAACAAAAAATCGAAAAAAAAACAACAAAAAATCGCTCAAATTTTTTTTAAATCGCAAAAATGCATGAAATCGATGAAAGGATAAGAATTCGGCAAAAAAAAAATAAATAAAACCATAAAAATGCATGAAATTCGGTAAAATGAAAATAATTCATTAAAAAATTCAACAAGGATCGAGGTTTTCATCATTTGGTACAACATAAATTCCGCTCTCATTGAGACTCGCTTCCGCTTCTTCCATTGCTGCTGCCTCCTTTATCTGCTCTTCTATTTCTACTCTTGAAAGAACATTGAACCTAATCAAATGTCCAATACGTCAATAGTAGCACGACATTGTCTCCGTAAATTGCTCATCTTCGTAATCGCTGTCCAGAAATGCCAAAATGTCAGCTTTCTCACGCTCAATGCTGGCATTAATTTCTGCGGTGACTGCCAATGGTTGAGATGGTGGTTTTATTTATTTATTTTTTGCCGAATTCTTATCATTTCATCAATTTCGTGCATTTTTGCGATTTAAAAAAAATTTGAGCGATTTTTTGTTGTTTTTTTTCGATTTTTTGTTGCACAGTACGAGTTGGGAATCTTAGTACGAGGTACGAGTTGGGTGTCGTCCGTTTCGAACATAAAACCGTTGCGACCTTGACTTACAGGAGGCAACTGTAATAATTTTTTGTGCGAAAAACGAACGCCGCGCACAAAATTTCCAACAAACGAAAATGCAAAAATAAACGTATCAATATCATCTTATCATCATGATGATAATCACCATAATTTGGTCATTGTCATACCATTATATCGTGTGAATATTTTTAATATGTTGAAACTTCACACTTATCATAATGCCATCTTTTTAAAATATCATTATCATCATATTTTCATCTTGTTTATTAAATATTTTTTATATTAAAATGTTTGAATGAATGAACTTGTCTGGGTAGTGGGTGAATGAATATGAAAAAATTGCGCCATTTAGTGGGCCATATACTACTTACACGGCGACCAATTCTGTCCCCTCAATATATTGCAGGTTTATGATATAGAAGATCCAAGCGGATTTGACAACTCAATCAGAGTAGACTGAGAGAATAACAATTTGTTCGAGAGTGCGCAGAGCAGTCGACATCACATCGACCCATTCAAAATGGTTGCTAACAAAGGGAAGCGTTCTCAGGCATAGTTTTGCTTGAGTAACTTATGTGAGGTAGAATTTTTTTTTTTTTGGTTTAGTGCCAATTCATTAAATCAATTTAATAGGACCAAATTATTTTTTAATTAAAAAAAACTGCAACAAAAATATTTTGATTATATAGAATAAATTTTAGTTCCTTCGTTGAGTAAAATTAAAAAAACAATTTGGAATAATTTAAATCTTAAAGAACCAACCGTTTTCAATTCTCCAAAATTTTCTACAAAATGAAGAGACAATTAATTAACTATTAAGTTAATTTTTTTAATAAATATATCAATTTCAATTATGCAATATATTTTTGAAAATATTTTATAATAAATATATAAAATTAAAAATAAATTCATTAATAATAAATAGGAAATAATATTTTTTAAAAATAATATTAAAAATATATAATAAGATAAATTTCATTTTCTCACAATATAAATTCCCTATATAAGAGGAAAATAGCACGATTCGACGCAAATCGCGAATAACCTTTTTTACAATGGTCGGATCGGCACGCGGTTTGCGCATCCTTCCGGCACTTAAGGATTCTACGTTTGATGGCGGAAAGCGTTTTTTGAAAAACCCAAATAAAAAAAAGTTTCTTCAGAAAATTTTTGAAAAATTTTGGAAAAATTTTGAACGTGCCGCGCTTGTCGGCCTCTAGCGCGATGGGTGTTAGAGCTGGCGTCTTGGGCTTGGAGAAAGGGCACATCAGAAGACTCAGGCGCTTCTAATGAGCTATTAAGCATGTTTCTAGCATAAATTTAAATTCAGTTATGCGTGATAGTGGAACTCAAAAATTTGAACAAGCCAAAAATCTCTCGTCACTCTCTTCGTCTGCTCTCTCTGTTCCCACGCTCTCTCACTGATCTCTCGCTAGACATGTTTTATTTTTTCAAAATGGCTCAGAATCTGCCAGAATACCAGCGTATCCGGATTCTGAATTCAATGCGAAAAAATAAAAATAAATAAATAAATAAAATTAAAATAAAATAAAATAAAATAAAATAAATTAAAATAAATTAAATTAAATTAAATTAAATTAAATTAAATTAAATTAAATTAAATTAAATTAAATTAAATTAAATTAAATTAAACTAAATTAAATTAAATTAAATTAAATTAAATTAAATTAAATTAAATTAAATTAAATTAAATTAAATTAAATTAAATTAAATTAAATTAAATTAAATTAAATTAAATTAAATTAAATTAAAATAAAATAAAATAAAATAAAATAAAATAAAATAAAATAAAATAAAATAAAATAAAATAAAATAAAATAAAATAAAATAAAATAAAATAAAATAAAATAAATTAAATTAAATTAAATTAAATTAAATTAAAATAAATTAAATAAATTAAAATAAATAAAATAAAATAAAATTTAAATAAAATAAATAAAATAAAAGCGGGGAGGAGGGGAGAGAGGGGGAGGGAGGAGGGGGGAGAGGGAGAAGGCGGGAGGGCCAAGGGGGGGGGGGGGGGGGGGGGAGGGGGGGAGAGGGGGGGAGAGAGGGGGGAGGGGGCCGAAGGCCCCCTACGAGGCCGCGAAGCGGCCGAGCGAGTACCTTAAGCGCAGAAAAATTAGGAAGCGGGGGAGGGGGGAGGAGGGGAGGGGGGAGAGGGGGGGAGGGGGCCGAAGGCCCCCTACGAGGCCGCGAAGCGGCCGAGCGAGTACCTTAAGCTCTATTCCAAAAGCCCGTACGAGCCGCGAAGCGGCGAGTGAGTACCTAAGCGCGAGAAAATTATGAAGTGGGGGAGGAGGGGATAGGGGGAGAGGGGGGGGGAGAGAGGGGGGAGGGGGCCGAAGGCCCCCTACGAGGCCGCGAAGCGGCCGAGCGAGTACCTTAAGCTCTATTCCAAAAGCCCGTACGAGCCGCGAAGCGGCGAGTGAGTACCTAAGCGCGAGAAAATTATGAAGTGGGGGAGGAGGGGATAGGGGGAGAGGGGGGGGGGGAGAGAGGGGGGAGGGGGCCGAAGGCCCCCTACGAGGCCGCGAAGCGGCCGAGCGAGTACCTTAAGCTCTATTCCAAAAGCCCGTACGAGCCGCGAAGCGGCGAGTGAGTACCTAAGCGCGAGAAAATTATGAAGTGGGGGAGGAGGGGATAGGGGGAGAGGGGGGGGGGGGGAGAGAGGGGGGAGGGGGCCGAAGGCCCCCTACGAGGCCGCGAAGCAGCCGAGCGATCCTTAACAACTTTCGTACAAATTTAAAAAATTTAAGAAATGGGGGAGGGGGAGGGGGGGAGAGGGGATGGGAGGGGGCCGAAGGCCCCCTACGAGGCCGCGAAGCGGCCGAGCGAGTACCTTAAGTGCAGAAAAATTAGGAAATGCGTGAGGGAGCGGGGGAGAGTGGGCCGAAGGCCCCCTACGAGGCCGCGAAGCGGCCGAGCGAGTACTTTAAGCGCAGAAAAATCCGGAGCAGGGTGAGAAGTGGGAGAGGGGGGGAAGGGGGGAGAGAGGAGGGTGGAGGGGGGGGGGAGGGCGGGGGCCGAAGGCCCCCTACGAGGCCGCGAAGCGGCCGAGCGAGTACCTTAAGCGCGTGGAAAACCCAATGGCCCCGGCTGGCCCCGGTGTTGAAAGCGGCCCCGGCGCTTTCACAGGGCCCTGCAGGGCCCTGGTTCCCTATATAAGGGAAAAATCGCACGTTTCGGAGGGAAATTTGAATAACTCTCTTCAAAGTGTTTGGATCGACACGCGGTTTGTGCATCCTTCCAGCACTTAAGGATTCTCTATCGAATGGCGAAAACAGTTTTTTGAAAAAATCAAACCAAAAAAATTTTCTTCAGAAATTTTTTGAAAATTTTCGGAAAATTTTTGACCATGCCGCGGTTGTCGGCCTGTAGCGGGTCGGGTATTACGAGTTCGGTCTTGGGCTTGGAGAAAGGGCACACCTTCACATTTTAGCGGTTCTAATGAGCTATTAGACATTTTTCTAGCATAAGATTGAATTGAGTTATGCGTTGTACTGGAACTAAAAATTCCAAACAAGCCAAAAATATCTCGTCGCTCTCTTCTTCTATTCTCTCTGTTCCCACACTCTCTCATCGTTCTCTCGCTACACCTGAATTTTTTCCAAAATAGCTCAGAATCCAGAATCCCAGCGTATCCGGATTCTGAATTCAATGCGAAAAACATAAAAATAAATTAAATTAAAATAAATTAAATTAAATTAAATTAAATTAAATTAAGTAAATAAAATAAAATAAAATAAAATAAAATAAAATAAAATAAAATAAAATAAAATAAAATAAAATAAATAAAATAAATAAATAAAATAAAATAAAATAAAATAAAATAAAATAAAATAAATAAATAAAATAAAATAAATAAATAAAATAAATAAATAAAATAAAATAAAATAAATAAATAAAATTAAATAAAATTAAATAAATAAATAAAATAAATAAAATTAAATAAATAAATAAATAAATAAAATAAATAAATAAATAAAATAAAATAAAATAAAATAAATAAATAAAATAAAATAAAATAAAATAAAATAAATAAATAAATAAAATAAAATAAATAAAATAAAATAAATAAAATAAAATAAATAAATAAAATAAATAAAGTAAAATAAAATAAATAAAATAAAGTAAAATAAAATAAAATAAAATAAAATAAAATAAAATAAAATAAAATAAAATAAAAAAAATTAAAATAAATTAAATAAATTAAAATAAATAAATAAAATAAAATTTAAATAAAATAAATAAAATAAAAGCGGGGAGGAGGGGAGAGAGGGGGAGGGAGGAGGGGGAGAGGGAGAAGGCGGGAGGGCCAAGGGGGGGGGGGGGGGGGGGGGGGGGGGGGAGACGGGGGGAGAGAGGGGGGGAGGGGGCCGAAGGCCCCCTACGAGGCCGCGAAGCGGCCGAGCGAGTACCTTAAGCGCAGAAAAATTAGGAAGCGGGGGAGGGGGGAGGAGGGGAGGGGGGGAGAGGGGGGGAGGGGGCCGAAGGCCCCCTACGAGGCCGCGAAGCGGCCGAGCGAGTACCTTAAGCTCTATTCCAAAAGCCCGTACGAGCCGCGAAGCGGCGAGTGAGTCCTTAAGCGCAGAAAAGCCAGGAAAGGGGGCGGAGAGGAGAGGGGGGGAGAGAGGGGGAGAGGGGGGAGGGGGGGGGGAGGGGGAGGGGGGGAGGGGGGGGGGGGGGAAGGAGGAGGGGCGGGGGCCGAAGCCCCGTACGAGCCGCGAAGCGGCGAGTGAGTACCTTAAGCGCAGAAAAATTAGGATGCGCGGATGGGGGAGGGAGGGCGGGGGAGAGGGGGGGGGAGGAGGAGGGGCGGGGCCGAAGGCCCCGTACGAGCCGCGAAGCGGCGAGTGAGTACCTTAAGCGCAGAAAAATTAGGATGCGCGGAACGGGGAGGGAGGGCGGGGGAGAGGGGGGGAGGGGGCCGAAGGCCCCCTACGAGGCCGCGAAGCGGCCGAGCGTGTACTTTAAACGCAGAAAAATTAGGAAGCGGGGGAGGGGCGAGGAGGGGAGGGGAGAGAGGGGGGGGGGAGAAGGCAGGAGGGGGCCGAAGGCCCCCACGAGGCCGCGAAGCGGCCGAGCGACTACCTTAAGCACTATGACGAAGGCCCCCTGCGAGGCCGCGAAGCGGCCGAGCGAGCACTTAAGCGCGGGGAAAACCCAATGGCCCCGGCTGGCCCCGGTGTTGAAAGCGGCCCCGGCGCTTTCACAGGGCCCCTTGGGGCCCTGGTTATAGAAAATAATAATTGTTAAGAAATTTAGAGATTAATGTTCGAATAACAGCAGAAAAAGATAGGAGCTTTTCATTTTTGAAACATTTTGATTCAAATTTTAATTTTTGTTTTTTTTAATTCAATTTTTGAAATTCTCTATTGATAAATTTGCAATATTTTTTGACATTTCGAAAAAAATAAGAATAAAATCTTTTAATAAGTCACCAACATTTTATGATTCATTCAAATTTTACTATTTTAGCGAAAAAATCAATGGTTGATTTGGGTTGTTTTTTAATTGAACACTGCTAGAATATTTTAAAAAAGAGTTGTATTAGACAGAATTTCCTTAATTCAATTTTTTCCGTGAATTTAAAAATAAGAAGAAGCGTAATAATTCTCATTTTTATTGTTAACAAATATTGTAGCAAAAACAACATAAAAAATCGAAAAATCTCAGAAAAAATGCTTCACTAATTCCAACGGGTGAACATTTTTTCAAAAATGAAAGTGCTGCGATTTTTTTATGAGATCAGAAATTATTGATCTTTTCTTCTCCAAACTGTTTCTTCCATCTTTTAATTATTCCATGGCAAACTCCAATTTTCTTACAAATTTGTTTATAATTTTGGTTCCATTCATTTTGCGAGTATTTTCCTTTTTGCTTATATTCATTTTTCATTGCAATAAATTCTTGAACAATTTCTAATTTTTGTTCATCACTTTTTGATTTGTATTTGTATAAGCCAAGTTCTTTGATCCATTTATAAATATTTTTGCGATTTGTCCCCAATTTTTTGATATTTTTCTTTCAATTTTATTCCATTCTTTTGCTGAGTATTTTCTTCCTTTCTGCTTAATTTTTTCTTTTATTTTAAAATATTTTTCAATTATTTCTCTTTTTTTCTTCTCATTTCGTTGTTTTTCTTCTTTTTCTTCCCATTTTTCTCCAAATATTTCGTCAAATGACTTTTGTTGCAGTTTTTTCTTTTCTGTTCCACCATAATTAATAAAAAATACAATTAAAATGAAGAAGAGGCACAAATTCATTTTGACCAACAATAATATTTTGTTTAAAATTTAATTACAAATAATAAACAAATAAAAATATTTTGTTAACCTATTTAAAAAATTATTATAAATTATTATAGATATAATTTATTTCTCTCATTAATGTCCATTTTTTTTTATGCTTAACGAAATTTTTATTTTATTTATTAATGAAAAAATAATTTTTATTGCATTTAATTGATTTTTTAGTTAAATATTTCATTAATAAGCATCATTATTTGTTATGACAAAAATTTTGGCTTAAAAAATAAATATAAAGTAAAATTATTATAGAAAACAAGAAAATTAAAAAATAATGATAAATATATTCCAATCATTTGCCCAATTTTTTCTGTTTAACGAAATGATCATTTAAAATAATTTATGTATTATTTTAAAAAATTTAACTATTTGCGTACAATTGATTTTTTATAAATTATTTTCTTTATTAAGCATCATTATTTTTAATGACAAAAATGGACAAACGGAATTTAACAATTATACATTAAAACTTTTTTAAAATTAAAGCTTCCATGTTTTTTAAGCCTTATAGTAAGATGGTGAAAAAAAAAATTCCTTTCAGGTCTCGACTGATTAATTAAGTTTAAAATTATATAGAAAATTTAAAATAATTTTTTAACTGAAAATGTTTTAAGTAAAAGAAAACATAATTCACTTATGTCGCTAATGAAGAAATTTTTTGAATAAAAAAAACCAATTTAAAAACATTTTAATAATAAATAATTTCCTCTTCAAATTGTTTTATAAAATTATTTTTTTATATTTTCCGAAAAATTTAAAAAATTATACGATTAGCTTAAAAAATGATATAAAATTTATATTACATTTATTTTCCATATTTTTTATGACTAATGAGCAGGATGTCAAAAATATGCAAATGCAGATTTTTTTTTTCCTTGATTTTTCATAGATCAACAAAAAACTGGAATTGCGTAAAATTCATTGAAATGAAAAATGAATATAAATTAATGACATAATTGATTTTTTGTTTTTTTTGTATAATGAAAAAAAATTTAGTTAAAACTTATGAATAATTATTTCATTATTTTTTTCTATTTTAATAAGAGATAAAATAAATTCCATTTAAACAATAAATATCCGAATTTTCTCATTCACATTTTTTAAATTATGCGAAATGTCAATAATCAATTATTTTTTTACAGTATTCCAAATTGTTTCTAATTGTTCCATAGTTAACTCCGATTTAAATTATACTAATAATAATAATAATTTCATCTTCATTTTATGACTAATCTTAAACGAAAAAAGACTGAAATATTTAATGTTGAAGCAATTTTTATTTTCGTAAATAATATGATGACGTTAATTAACAAATATTCAGTGTTACAATCAGATATAATAAACGAAATTTTTGAACGAAAAATCAATTATGACGTTACTAAAGTTAAATTTTTCATGTATTTTTAAAAAGATCATCTCATTAACATAAAAATATGGAAAAAAAATTTATTTTAATTTGAGTGCTTTTTTGTAGTTTTGAGATTTAAATAAATATTTTGTACAAAAATACTTTTTTCGATTGATGAAACGAAAGAATTTCACATAAAATATTTTTTAATATGTTAAAATTGCAGAATATCAATGCTTAGACAAATGTCGCTTAATGAATAAAAATCTTAATAATTTTTTTGTTGATTTTAATATTTTTAAACTAATTATCGTACAATAAAATTTTTGCCGTTTCTGATTCATGGAAACAAAAATTATTTCCGTGTCAGTAGTTACTAGTGCACTTTTTCGGGGTTGGAAAACCACCGTTCCAAACCAAAGCCTATTGGTTAAACCTAAACCTATTGGATGGGTGTGGAGGTAAACCTAAACCTATTGGATGGGTGTGGAGGTAAACCTAAACCTATTGGAGGGTTTTTATTGATTAATAAAATAAAAATAATAAATTAAATAAAAATAATAAATAAAAATTTAAAAATAAATTAAAATTAAATTAAAAATTTATATAAAAATAATAAATTAAATTAAATATAAAATAAATTAATTATTAAAGTCAAAACCGATGGGTGCGGGGGTAAACCTAAACCTATTGAAGGGTTTTTAATTTTATTAATTAAATAAAATAATAAAAAATAATAGTAATTGAATAAAAAAATAAAAAATAAAAAACGAACATACATTCATTCGTTCTCTCTCTCTCTCTCTCTCTTTTCTCTCTCTCTCACTCTCTCTTCTCTCTCATCTCTTTTCTCTCTCCCTCTTTCTCTCTCTCTTCTCTCTCACTCTCTCTCTCTTTTCTCTCTCTCTCTCTCTCTCTTCTCTCTCATTTCTCTTTCTCTCTCTATGATACCACACAAAAATATAAATAATAATAATAAATTAATTAATAAAAATTAAATTTAATTAAAATTAAATTGTTAAAATAATAATAATAGTTAAAAAATTAATAAATAATTAAAAATAATAAATAAAAATTAAAAATAAATGAAAAAAATTTTTAAGAAATTAAAAATAAAAAATAAATTAAAATAAACTAAATAAAGCCTGTTGGAGGGGATCGATGGGTGGGCGTCAGCTGTTGGGAAGGAAGCGACGCCGGGCCATTTGAGCGCTCGCGCTTGCCACATATAAGCTCCCGCAGGGAATATCTAAACACCCGCTGGTGGTCATTTAAGCGCTAATGACTGACCGTGGAAGTCATAAAATGTTGGTCAGACGGCGACTCATTTTAGTGTAATGTGGTATAGCATGAACAATTTAGTTGGCAATGTGCCAAATGGTGGTGGAATAACCCAAAACCTTTTGTGAGCCTGCTTGTAAACATATGTCCTTAAGGCATTTTCCTTATTTTGATAAAATCTGTGCCTATAAGTAATTTTTACAAAAAAATTGTTAAGAATTCATAAAACATATACCATTAGAAAAAATATATAATTAAGAAAAATCATAAAAATTTCATGTCAGAAGGGAGGCGGAGAGGGGTAGCATGGCACGTCTGTGCCTATTCTAAGCAAAAACTTTTTTAATGATGGATAAATAATTTTTTTATTGAAAAAATTAATTGTAAAAAATAACTTTTTAAATGTTAAAAAAACGAATGCAATATAACTCATATACTTTTTATTTAATAACAAAATTTTTTTTTTTACAATAAAATGTAATAAATACCTTCAAATCAATAGTAATGAGTTGTTATTTTTGAGAAAGAATGTGTTGGAGTAAAGTTGAGGGTTTTTTATGGTAGATATTATGATAAATAATTCTTAGTTAATGAAAAAAGGCAAATAAAACTTTTTTGATCTTAAACCTCAAATTTAACTCAAATAATGAAAATATATTTGTTTATTTATTTCTCAAATCATTAATGTTAAGAATAGTTACAGTAATTGTAAACGGTGATCCATAAAGATTAATATTTTTTGTTGATAAACCTTGTTCCACTTTAATAAATTGGTTGAAGACTGCTTCTGCAATATTTGAATTAATTGGTCTTATTGGTACAATGATGTCACTTTGCTCTAACATTTCTGATGAAATTATAACTCCAGCTTTGTCTGCTCCACCCAATTTCTTTTTAGCGTCAGTAATGGCTTCATCAATTGATGTTTTTATACAATTTTCTAATTCTTTGGTTGGGTTTGGGCATTTCTCAATGTTTTCCACGACAAACTTTGATTTTGAACGCAATAGTCTAAACTTCTTACTATTAGTTGTATATTCTTCGATTTTTTTAATGCATGGTTTAATTACTTCCTGGTGATCAGAGTTTTTGGATTTCGAAATTCGGGGTTTTTTAATTTTTTTATTTGACGAATTTCTTTTTGAGCGCTTCATTTAAAATAGTTCAGTTTTTTTTTGACTAAAAAACTTATTTAAATACTTTTTTTTGCACAAAAAAAAATTTTTTAATTATAAAAAGACCTATGAATTTCAGGTCAGATAGGATGCAGAGATGTGTAGCCTAGGGCTATTTTCCCTCTTTTGGTAAAACCTGTGACTATGAAGCATTTTTTAACATAATTATTTTAATAAAGAAAAAATCGTTAAGAATTCTGAAAACACATGCCTTAAGGCATTTTTTACAATTATTTTTAATTTATGAAGGTAGTTTAAGAATTTCTACCTGAATTTATCGTCTTCAAGGGCATTTTTTGCCTAAAACCTTTGCCTTTAGGACATCTTTTACACACAAAAAAAAAAAATTATAATAAATCGTTAAGAATTTCATGTCAGAATGGAGGCGGAGAGGGGTAGCATGGTACGCTTATGCCTATAGGGCATTTTTTTTTACTTATTGCTAAGCAAAAACCTTTTAATGATGGGCGAATGATTTTATATTTAAAAATTTAATAGGAATATATAATATGAAACAGATATTCGTATCATTATTTTATATTTTAATAAATGAATTAAACTTATTTATTAATAAATTATATTTTACAATAATTAACTACTCATATTCTGTTTATTTGGTTAAAAATTTCAAGTTAAAAAAATTTTTTTTTTGGATTGTATTAAACACTATAAAAACTAAAATATTAATAGAAATTTCAAATAAATAAACAATTAAAACAATTAAAAATATTGAAAATAGTGAGGGTATAATGCAAGGGTTAAGCGGTGCACAGTTCAAGTGCCCTTTTATGCCGTGCTGAGCTGCGAAATGACATTAAGAGAGAGGCTGGTCAGTTTCAAAAGATAATTAGAGAGACAACATAGGAAGGACCTTTCATTTTAGTCAAAATTTACCCTATCAATCATATTATTCTCTTCCTCCGATCAATACGAATTGGATAGAGGTTCTGAACAACTCTATAGGCTTGAACATCTTTCGATCATACCCCACATTGTCATATGGAAAATAAAATTAAAATAAAATTTAAATGAAAAAATTTAAGTAGAATTAAAAATAAAATTCAAATTAATTCAAATAAAAAGTAAAATAAAAATAAAAATATGATTAAAATAGAAATATTTTTTGATGTCTAAAAAGAATGAACGCATTATTACGGGAAGGGTAGCGTCTTTTGAATAACACCAAGTAATTAAAGTTCTAAGGGAGTGTATGACTATTATAGGGCCTGTATACGATATTTCCGGATCAACAATCTTTCAACTGAACACTTGGAAAATTGGCCATTATTATGTGGATGAATAGCTGGAAACAAAGAGAAGGGCAATAGAAGTAAACGGATATGTTTAACATGCGTGCAGTTAGACGATTTATATTGATGTACAATTTGAAAAATAATGGAAAGGAGAGGGAGAGGAATGCAAAAATGTTAAGAATTTATACGAAGTCAAGTGGATTTGTAAAAGTATTACGGTGCGAGATCGCGAAAATGTTAATGAACAACAAATAAATGAGTGAATTTGAAGACCGAATGAAAAATTTTCTATTTGACTTGATTTCTCTCTACCCCTTCGTTAATTTTACTACACGCTGCTCGATTTGTCAACAACTGTACTGTGCTGAACGAAGAAGTCGAGTTAAATTCCAGGAAGATAAACTCTACCCTTGACTATTCTCAAAGTTTTGGGTGATTTCTCCAGAAAATTCGATTTCTGTTTTACCGGTCAAAATGAATGGCAGGCTCTGATTCCCTTAATTTATGAAGTGCACCAAAACAATCAAAAAGTCGGGATAGACGGAAATACTTATGCAAAGATAACGACAAACAATGAGATGGCTGAACAATCTGCATTTCAATCAAATTTCTTACGCTTGAAGAGGGCTATCCATTTACCAATTGATACCGACATAAAAAGAAATGTTGAGAAGAAAGCTGAACACGTTCGGAATAACAATGGATCTAACAAAGATAGCTGTCAACCAAGGAAGAGTAGGATTGCTAAACTATGCTTAAACAACTTATGCGGCAGAGTTTATTTATAAAATAACAACTTTTTTCAGACTTTACTTTAATAATGGATGCACTTGATTTTTTGGGGAATATTTGGATAATCAATCGTTCAATTGACGTAATGGCCATCGAGGATTTTAAAGATAGATCATGTTTTGATTACCTAATAAAATAAAAATAGGTAAAAGAGCACGAATCTTCAAACAACTGCTTAAAACTATTCACAAATAATGATATTACCGGGAGTTCAAGTACTCTCCACCGACACAGATAGTCTTGTTTTCTCACATCTACGCAATGCTTTTTAACTGAATAAGGTCGACACTTGAACAGTTCATTGATGGAAATCCTAGAATTCTACACTGCTGGTGCAAATAGCATGAGTTTGTTTTGAGACGTAAAAAAGTTCTACATGATGAAAAATGGAATAAGTGTTTAAAATCCGTTGAATTATAATTAATTATGATACGGTTAACAACCAAGGCTTTAGATATAAAAACAACAAGTCAAACATTATGCAAAAAACATTAGATTGAGCCAATAATTGATATCTCCAAAAATTATTGGACCAAATATTCGTAATGTTTGATCTATTTGAATTCAATGCAAAAATTTTACCAGTTGGGAAGGATAATATGAGCCGATTATAATGTTTCTAGTCTTAGCCATTCATTGTAACTATTTTGTCAACACAAATTGTAATTGTCTTGTTCACCATTCCCCACTCCTTGTATCTCTATCTCTATCTTCACACACGCATGTGCCCTTTTTTACTCTATTTTATACAGCAATTGTGTAATTTTGTCATTTTATTCACCTTTTTAATAAAAACACATGCATAATTATGATTGGAAGATATCATTTGAAAATAATTAATCATTTGGGAATGTTATTTTACGAAAAAATGCATAATTAAACTAACGAAGATACAATTTGCTAAATTAAAGAAAATGCATAATTAAGTGAATGAAGGTAAAATTTGTTAAAAATTAAGGACAAGAAGATACAATTTTTATTGAGTGAACGAAATTGTTCTTTTTAGGTAGAAAAAATGCATAATTAAACTAACAAAGATACAATTTGCTAAATTAAGGAAAATGCATAATTAAGTGAATGAAGGTAAAATTTATTAAAAATTAAGGAATAGAAGACACTATTTTATTGAGTGAACAAAATTGTCATTTTTACGTAGAAAAATGCATAATTAAAGAAGTGATAATGTATACAGAATTAAACAATTCAAGATACAATTTGAAATTAAGCACTCAGGAATGTCGTTTTTGTGTAGAAAATGCATAATTAAGAGAAAGAATTTACATTTGTGAAATATTAACAAATTTACGATGTAATTTTAAGAATATTTATTAAAATAACGAATATATAGAGAAATTACTCAAAAAACTGTTTACACAAATTGGTTGAGCGTGTGTGTGCATGTGCGTATGGATGGTTTTGTATGTAGTGTGTGCTTTTGAGGGTAAATATAAATATGTTATAGAGTGTGTTCGAGAGTTCGCACAATATTTATTTGAGTGAACGAAATTGTTCTTTTTAGGTATAAAAACGAATAATTAAGGAAGTGAAATGCATGCTGAAATAAAACAATTAAGATACAATTTGAAAATAATTAAGCACTCTGGAAGGTTATTTTTAGGTAGAAAAATGCATAATTAAGAGAAATAAGTTATAATTTGTGAAATATTAAGGAACTTACGATGCAATTTTAAGAAAATTTATGAAAATAACGAATATATGAGAACTTACTCAAAAAAGTCACATATAGGTGTGCGTGTGTGTGCGTGTGCGTATGGGTGTATGTAGTGTATGTTTTTTTTTTTGAGGGTGAAGATAAGTGTGTTATAGAGTGTGTTTGAGAGTTCGCACATTATTTATGTCCTATATAAAAATTAAAAATTTTATTCCAACAATATTCCTTACTTAATCAAAAATAAACTAATATATTATAATGAACACAAACAGCTGATTGTATGTGAGGAGAAAAGGTATAATAATGGCTAAATATATGAGTGAAGAAAGGAATTGTAAGAATTAATGAAGAGTGAAGAAAACATATGAGGATATTTACCAATTAGTGCGTCATTCAATGGACGGATGATTATTTTAGATAGAGAGAATTTAGTGTAAGGAGTGATTGAGAATAGAAGATTTAGTTGGAAGATATGGACATTAGAAAACAGTTAACGAAAAAAGATATTTAGACATATAGAAGACGGTTTGATATAATATAGAACAACAGTGAAAATAAACAGATATAGAAAGAGTAGAAA
This sequence comes from Heterodera schachtii, assembly GCA_023374025.1. NCBI lineage: Eukaryota > Metazoa > Nematoda > Chromadorea > Rhabditida > Heteroderidae > Heterodera > Heterodera schachtii. The sequence continues at coordinate 515,901 of SIJG01000004.1, forward strand.
AAAATATATTAAGAAGAAATAGGAAAATACAAATAAACAAAACCCCATAAATAAACCAAAAGCTAAATACTGGATTTTGTAACGAAAACCAAGGAAGGTAGCTTTCTTCCATATGTTACCTTTTAGAGGAATCGATTTATAGGATACGGGATGCCGTGACCTCATCCCCTATCTTGTCAAATGATTTGATTACACTCTTCCTCATCTTTGCCCTTTCTCACCAACATATTCTCATCACTCTACCCGTTCCCTTTTCCAGCATTTTCCTTTAACAATGATGGGAAATGTGTTTCTTTACTAAAAAACTCTGAGAAAAAATCAATTGTTTGTAAGAGAACCATACCTTGTGAGATATTGATTACTGGAGGGCCAAGCCTAATCAGGTATTGGCTACCGGAGACCCGCACCTTGTGAGATATTGGTTACCGGACGCTCAAGACTTACTAAGTATTCGTTACTGGAGAGCTGAATCTTGTAAGGCATTGTCTGCCTGAGAGCCGAACCTAGGAGGTATTGGTTACCGAAACCCCACATTTTATATATTTTTTCTGTTTTTTATGATATCTAAATCCTTCCGACTGTCATAATGAACTAATTAATTAAATAAAATTAGTTTACACAGCCAAAATATGCATTCTTTTTCTGATAATTTTGAATTAATTGTCATGTTTTATGTCATTATTCATATCTTAACGGAGTTAAATCTGTAAACAATTGTCATAATCATTTATTATTCGTTACTTCCTTTGTCTTATTCACTCACTCTACAATATTTTTCTAGTTATTTATTGACATACATTCCCTTCCTTAATTCACCATAATAAATTATAAATTTTCATTCTACTGGAAAATATGTAAATTTGTTGAAACTAATTGACTATTTTCTCAGATTCAAATATTATACTTCATAAATGCAATTACATCATAACCCTGCTTTCCACATAAAATCTTCAATTGGTAAAAATTAAGAAATAATTGGATATAAAATTACAATTAATCCAGATGTCATACACACACTACTGACAATTCTGAGTAATTAGCCACCTTGCTAAAAATAATTTGTAAAACCATCTCACCAAACATTGTTAATCTTTTCCTGACTTTGAAATGATTAATTGATTCTTAACTATATTATATAAAATAATTTACGACGCATTATTAATTAAATTTCTTTTACAACTAACAAACATATTACAAGTCATTCTCGGTAATTTGTCATAATTAATAACATATTTTTAAAAGTATCACACATACGATAAAAAAAATCCCTGTATAAAACCACCTCAATCAAAAATAATTGGTTCATAAATTTTCTCACCATTTATTGGTAAATTAGATGGTAGTGAATAGTAGTTAACCATACATCAGCCTTGCAAGGAAGATATTAAATAGATATGGCAGTTCGTCAAGGAGACAATTAGCCCCTATATCATACACCACTACAAACATTCTTTGTTATTTGTCATAATTAATTAATACGATTTCTAGCCCTCATCATAAAATCCCTCTGTAAAATCATATTGTTCAAAGAATTATTATTTTTTCCTCCGTTTAGTGATTAATTATTTCTTAATTTTTACCAATTGAAGATTTTATGTGGAAAGCAGGGTTATGATGTAATTGCATTTATGAAGTATAATATTTGAATCTGAGAAAATAGTCAATTAGTTTCAACAAATTTACATATTTTCCAGTAGAATGAAAATTTATAATTTATTATGGTGAATTAAGGAAGGGAATGTATGTCAATAAATAACTAGAAAAATATTGTAGAGTGAGTGAATAAGACAAAGGAAGTAACGAATAATAAATGATTATGACAATTGTTTACAGAATTAACTCCGTTAAGATATGAATAATGACATAAAACATGACAATTAATTCAAAATTATCAGAAAAAGAATGCATATTTTGGCTGTGTAAACTAATTTTATTTAATTAATTAGTTCATTATGACAGTCGGAAGGATTTAGATATCATAAAAAACAGAAAAAATATATAAAGTGTGGGGTTTCGGTAACCAATACCTCCTAGGTTCGGCTCTCAGGCAGACAATTAAATTAAATTTTTCATATAATTCAAAAAAGATCTTCTCAATAACATAAAAAATATTGAAAATAAATGAATTTTAAGCTAATCATATAAGAGGAAATATTTCGGAAAAGGTTTTTATTTATTACGTCATAAGTGATTTTATGTTTTCTTTTACTTAAAACATTTTCGGCTATAATGAATGCATTAGTTTGCTATGATAATAAGAAATTTTGTGTTAAAATTAAGAAATTTAAATGATATAATAATAAAAAATTATATAAGACCAAGTTTTACATTAATAATAATTATGAACTTTTTTTCCTTCAAGAAATAGCAATTTTATTTTATAAAATTATAAATTTTCTTCTTTTAATTTCCCATATCAGATAATGCATAATAACGAAAAAAATTTTAATGAAAAGAAAAAAAAGCAATTATGACGCTAATGAAGTTAATTGCAATAAAATAAAACCAATATATTTAAAAAAACATTATGATAAAAAATATATATTAATGAGAAATAGAATAATTTTTTTAAATAATTCATTTAAATGTTTTTTATTAATTTTGAAAGAAAAAAATTCAATAAAAATAAAGGATTATTCGTTTATTAAACAGCACAATTTTTTATGTTCTCTTTTAGACAAATATAATTACGAAGAAATGAAATTCTGCCTATTTATCTTTTTAATTACATTTATAATTATCCTAATTAATCCAATTGAGTCAACGAATAAAAAATTGAAACAAAAATCATTTGATGAAATCTTTGTAGAAAAATGGGAGGAAAAAGAAAAAGAAATTTTAAAAGAAGAAAAAAGAGACATAATTGGAAAATATTATAAAATAAAAGAAAAAATAAAGGAAAAAGGAAGAAAATATTCAGCAAAAGAATGGAATAAAATTAATTCGAAAACAAATGATGAAGAAAAATTAGAAATTGTGCAAAAATTTATTGAAATGAAAAATGAATATAAGCAAAAAGGAAAATATTCAAGAAATGAATGGCATCAAAATTATACCGAAATTAGTAAGAAAATCGGAGTAAGCCATGGAACAATTATGGTGTCATGTGAAAAATTTATAAACCTTTTTGCGATTTGTCCCCAATTTTTTCACAATTTTTCATTCTGAAATATTTAATGTTGAAGAAATTTTGATTTTCGTAAAATAATATGATGACCCTAATTAGCATATAATAAACCAAACTTTTTAACCAAAAATCAATTATAACGTTAATAAATTAAATTTTTCATATTATTCTGAAAAGATCATCTCAATAATTATAAAAATATGGAAAATAAATGTAATATAAATTTTATATCATTTTTTAAGCTAATCATATAAGAGGAAATATTTCGGAAAAGGTTTTTATTTATTATCAAAATGTTTAATATTTATAGTTTTAAATTGAATTTAATTTTAAAAACAACAAGTCAAACATTATGCAAAAAACATTAGATTGAGCCAATATTGATATCTCCAAAAATTATTGGACCAAATATTCGTAATGTTTGATCTATTTGAATTCAATGCAAAAATTTTACCAGTTGGGAAGGATAATATGAGCCGATTATAATGTTTCTAGTCTTAGCCATTCATTGTAACTATTTTGTCAACACAAATTGTAATTGTCTTGTTCACCATTCCCCACTCCTTGTATCTCTATCTCTATCTTCACACACGCATGTGCCCTTTTTTACTCTATTTTATACAGCAATTGTGTAATTTTGTCATTTTATTCACCTTTTTAATAAAAACACATGCATAATTATGATTGGAAGATATCATTTGAAAATAATTAATCATTTGGGAATGTTATTTTACGAAAAAATGCATAATTAAACTAACGAAGATACAATTTGCTAAATTAAAGAAAATGCATAATTAAGTGAATGAAGGTAAAATTTGTTAAAAATTAAGGACAAGAAGATACAATTTTTATTGAGTGAACGAAATTGTTCTTTTTAGGTAGAAAAAATGCATAATTAAACTAACAAAGATACAATTTGCTAAATTAAGGAAAATGCATAATTAAGTGAATGAAGGTAAAATTTATTAAAAATTAAGGAATAGAAGACACTATTTTATTGAGTGAACAAAATTGTCATTTTTACGTAGAAAAATGCATAATTAAAGAAGTGATAATGTATACAGAATTAAACAATTCAAGATACAATTTGAAATTAAGCACTCAGGAATGTCGTTTTTGTGTAGAAAATGCATAATTAAGAGAAAGAATTTACATTTGTGAAATATTAACAAATTTACGATGTAATTTTAAGAATATTTATTAAAATAACGAATATATAGAGAAATTACTCAAAAAACTGTTTACACAAATTGGTTGAGCGTGTGTGTGCATGTGCGTATGGATGGTTTTGTATGTAGTGTGTGCTTTTGAGGGTAAATATAAATATGTTATAGAGTGTGTTCGAGAGTTCGCACAATATTTATTTGAGTGAACGAAATTGTTCTTTTTAGGTATAAAAACGAATAATTAAGGAAGTGAAATGCATGCTGAAATAAAACAATTAAGATACAATTTGAAAATAATTAAGCACTCTGGAAGGTTATTTTTAGGTAGAAAAATGCATAATTAAGAGAAATAAGTTATAATTTGTGAAATATTAAGGAACTTACGATGCAATTTTAAGAAAATTTATGAAAATAACGAATATATGAGAACTTACTCAAAAAAGTCACATATAGGTGTGCGTGTGTGTGCGTGTGCGTATGGGTGTATGTAGTGTATGTTTTTTTTTTTGAGGGTGAAGATAAGTGTGTTATAGAGTGTGTTTGAGAGTTCGCACATTATTTATGTCCTATATAAAAATTAAAAATTTTATTCCAACAATATTCCTTACTTAATCAAAAATAAACTAATATATTATAATGAACACAAACAGCTGATTGTATGTGAGGAAAAAGGTATAATAATGGCTAAATATATGAGTGAAGAAAGGAATTGTAAGAATTAATGAAGAGTGAAGAAAACATATGAGGATATTTACCAATTAGTGCGTCATTCAATGGACGGATGATTATTTTAGATAGAGAGAATTTAGTGTAAGGAGTGATTGAGAATAGAAGATTTAGTTGGAAGATATGGACATTAGAAAACAGTTAACGAAAAAAGATATTTAGACATATAGAAGACGGTTTGATATAATATAGAACAACAGTGAAAATAAACAGATATAGAAAGAGTAGAAAAAAATATATTAAGAAGAAATAGGAAAATACAAATAAACAAAACCCCATAAATAAACCAAAAGCTAAATACTGGATTTTGTAACGAAAACCAAGGAAGGTAGCTTTCTTCCATATGTTACCTTTTAGAGGAATCGATTTATAGGATACGGGATGCCGTGACCTCATCCCCTATCTTGTCAAATGATTTGATTACACTCTTCCTCATCTTTGCCCTTTCTCACCAACATATTCTCATCACTCTACCCGTTCCCTTTTCCAGCATTTTCCTTTAACAATGATGGGAAATGTGTTTCTTTACTAAAAAACTCTGAGAAAAAATCAATTGTTTGTAAGAGAACCATACCTTGTGAGATATTGATTACTGGAGGGCCAAGCCTAATCAGGTATTGGCTACCGGAGACCCGCACCTTGTGAGATATTGGTTACCGGACGCTCAAGACTTACTAAGTATTCGTTACTGGAGAGCTGAATCTTGTAAGGCATTGTCTGCCTGAGAGCCGAACCTAGGAGGTATTGGTTACCGAAACCCCACACTTTATATATTTTTTCTGTTTTTTATGATATCTAAATCCTTCCGACTGTCATAATGAACTAATTAATTAAATAAAATTAGTTTACACAGCCAAAATATGCATTCTTTTTCTGATAATTTTGAATTAATTGTCATGTTTTATGTCATTATTCATATCTTAACGGAGTTAATTCTGTAAACAATTGTCATAATCATTTATTATTCGTTACTTCCTTTGTCTTATTCACTCACTCTACAATATTTTTCTAGTTATTTATTGACATACATTCCCTTCCTTAATTCACCATAATAAATTATAAATTTTCATTCTACTGGAAAATATGTAAATTTGTTGAAACTAATTGACTATTTTCTCAGATTCAAATATTATACTTCATAAATGCAATTACATCATAACCCTGCTTTCCACATAAAATCTTCAATTGGTAAAAATTAAGAAATAATTAATCACTAAACGGAGGAAAAAATAATAATTCTTTGAACAATATGATTTTACAGAGGGATTTTATGATGAGGGCTAGAAATCGTATTAATTAATTATGACAAATAACAAAGAATGTTTGTAGTGGTGTATGATATAGGGGCTAATTGTCTCCTTGACGAACTGCCATATCTATTTAATATCTTCCTTGCAAGGCTGATGTATGGTTAACTACTATTCACTACCATCTAATTTACCAATAAATGGTGAGAAAATTTATGAACCAATTATTTTTGATTGAGGTGGTTTTATACAGGGATTTTTTTTATCGTATGTGTGATACTTTTAAAAATATGTTATTAATTATGACAAATTACCGAGAATGACTTGTAATATGTTTGTTAGTTGTAAAAGAAATTTAATTAATAATGCGTCGTAAATTATTTTATATAATATAGTTAAGAATCAATTAATCATTTCAAAGTCAGGAAAAGATTAACAATGTTTGGTGAGATGGTTTTACAAATTATTTTTAGCAAGGTGGCTAATTACTCAGAATTGTCAGTAGTGTGTGTATGACATCTGGATTAATTGTAATTTTATATCCAATTATTTCTTAATTTTTACCAATTGAAGATTTTATGTGGAAAGCAGGGTTATGATGTAATTGCATTTATGAAGTATAATATTTGAATCTGAGAAAATAGTCAATTAGTTTCAACAAATTTACATATTTTCCAGTAGAATGAAAATTTATAATTTATTATGGTGAATTAAGGAAGGGAATGTATGTCAATAAATAACTAGAAAAATATTGTAGAGTGAGTGAATAAGACAAAGGAAGTAACGAATAATAAATGATTATGACAATTGTTTACAGATTTAACTCCGTTAAGATATGAATAATGACATAAAACATGACAATTAATTCAAAATTATCAGAAAAAGAATGCATATTTTGGCTGTGTAAACTAATTTTATTTAATTAATTAGTTCATTATGACAGTCGGAAGGATTTAGATATCATAAAAAACAGAAAAAATATATAAAATGTGGGGTTTCGGTAACCAATACCTCCTAGGTTCGGCTCTCAGGCAGACAATGCCTTACAAGATTCAGCTCTCCAGTAACGAATACTTAGTAAGTCTTGAGCGTCCGGTAACCAATATCTCACAAGGTGCGGGTCTCCGGTAGCCAATACCTGATTAGGCTTGGCCCTCCAGTAATCAATATCTCACAAGGTATGGTTCTCTTACAAACAATTGATTTTTTCTCAGAGTTTTTTAGTAAAGAAACACATTTCCCATCATTGTTAAAGGAAAATGCTGGAAAAGGGAACGGGTAGAGTGATGAGAATATGTTGGTGAGAAAGGGCAAAGATGAGGAAGAGTGTAATCAAATCATTTGACAAGATAGGGGATGAGGTCACGGCATCCCGTATCCTATAAATCGATTCCTCTAAAAGGTAACATATGGAAGAAAGCTACCTTCCTTGGTTTTCGTTACAAAATCCAGTATTTAGCTTTTGGTTTATTTATGGGGTTTTGTTTATTTGTATTTTCCTATTTCTTCTTAATATATTTTTTTCTACTCTTTCTATATCTGTTTATTTTCACTGTTGTTCTATATTATATCAAACCGTCTTCTATATGTCTAAATATCTTTTTTCGTTAACTGTTTTCTAATGTCCATATCTTCCAACTAAATCTTCTATTCTCAATCACTCCTTACACTAAATTCTCTCTATCTAAAATAATCATCCGTCCATTGAATGACGCACTAATTGGTAAATATCCTCATATGTTTTCTTCACTCTTCATTAATTCTTACAATTCCTTTCTTCACTCATATATTTAGCCATTATTATACCTTTTCTCCTCACATACAATCAGCTGTTTGTGTTCATTATAATATATTAGTTTATTTTTGATTAAGTAAGGAATATTGTTGGAATAAAATTTTTAATTTTTATATAGGACATAAATAATGTGCGAACTCTCAAACACACTCTATAACACACTTATCTTCACCCTCAAAAAAAAAAACATACACTACATACACCCATACGCACACGCACACACACGCACACCTATATGTGACTTTTTTGAGTAAGTTCTCATATATTCGTTATTTTCATAAATTTTCTTAAAATTGCATCGTAAGTTCCTTAATATTTCACAAATTATAACTTATTTCTCTTAATTATGCATTTTTCTACCTAAAAATAACCTTCCAGAGTGCTTAATTATTTTCAAATTGTATCTTAATTGTTTTATTTCAGCATGCATTTCACTTCCTTAATTATTCGTTTTTATACCTAAAAAGAACAATTTCGTTCACTCAAATAAATATTGTGCGAACTCTCGAACACACTCTATAACATATTTATATTTACCCTCAAAAGCACACACTACATACAAAACCATCCATACGCACATGCACACACACGCTCAACCAATTTGTGTAAACAGTTTTTTGAGTAATTTCTCTATATATTCGTTATTTTAATAAATATTCTTAAAATTACATCGTAAATTTGTTAATATTTCACAAATGTAAATTCTTTCTCTTAATTATGCATTTTCTACACAAAAACGACATTCCTGAGTGCTTAATTTCAAATTGTATCTTGAATTGTTTAATTCTGTATACATTATCACTTCTTTAATTATGCATTTTTCTACGTAAAAATGACAATTTTGTTCACTCAATAAAATAGTGTCTTCTATTCCTTAATTTTTAATAAATTTTACCTTCATTCACTTAATTATGCATTTTCCTTAATTTAGCAAATTGTATCTTTGTTAGTTTAATTATGCATTTTTTCTACCTAAAAAGAACAATTTCGTTCACTCAATAAAAATTGTATCTTCTTGTCCTTAATTTTTAACAAATTTTACCTTCATTCACTTAATTATGCATTTTCTTTAATTTAGCAAATTGTATCTTCGTTAGTTTAATTATGCATTTTTTCGTAAAATAACATTCCCAAATGATTAATTATTTTCAAATGATATCTTCCAATCATAATTATGCATGTGTTTTTATTAAAAAGGTGAATAAAATGACAAAATTACACAATTGCTGTATAAAATAGAGTAAAAAAGGGCACATGCGTGTGTGAAGATAGAGATAGAGATACAAGGAGTGGGGAATGGTGAACAAGACAATTACAATTTGTGTTGACAAAATAGTTACAATGAATGGCTAAGACTAGAAACATTATAATCGGCTCATATTATCCTTCCCAACTGGTAAAATTTTTGCATTGAATTCAAATAGATCAAACATTACGAATATTTGGTCCAATAATTTTTGGAGATATCAATTATTGGCTCAATCTAATGTTTTTTGCATAATGTTTGACTTGTTGTTTTTAAAATTAAATTCAATTTAAAACTATAAATATTAAACATTTTGATAATAAATAAAAACCTTTTCCGAAATATTTCCTCTTATATGATTAGCTTAAAAAATGATATAAAATTTATATTACATTTATTTTCCATATTTTTATAATTATTGAGATGATCTTTTCAGAATAATATGAAAAATTTAATTTATTAACGTTATAATTGATTTTTGGTTAAAAAGTTTGGTTTATTATATGCTAATTAGGGTCATCATATTATTTTACGAAAATCAAAATTTCTTCAACATTAAATATTTCAGAATGAAAAATTGTGAAAAAATTGGGGACAAATCGCAAAAAGGTTTATAAATTTTTCACATGACACCATAATTGTTCCATGGCTTACTCCGATTTTCTTACTAATTTCGGTATAATTTTGATGCCATTCATTTCTTGAATATTTTCCTTTTTGCTTATATTCATTTTTCATTTCAATAAATTTTTGCACAATTTCTAATTTTTCTTCATCATTTGTTTTCGAATTAATTTTATTCCATTCTTTTGCTGAATATTTTCTTCCTTTTTCCTTTATTTTTTCTTTTATTTTATAATATTTTCCAATTATGTCTCTTTTTTCTTCTTTTAAAATTTCTTTTTCTTTTTCCTCCCATTTTTCTACAAAGATTTCATCAAATGATTTTTGTTTCAATTTTTTATTCGTTGACTCAATTGGATTAATTAGGATAATTATAAATGTAATTAAAAAGATAAATAGGCAGAATTTCATTTCTTCGTAATTATATTTGTCTAAAAGAGAACATAAAAAATTGTGCTGTTTAATAAACGAATAATCCTTTATTTTTATTGAATTTTTTTCTTTCAAAATTAATAAAAAACATTTAAATGAATTATTTAAAAAAATTATTCTATTTCTCATTAATATATATTTTTTATCATAATGTTTTTTTAAATATATTGGTTTTATTTTATTGCAATTAACTTCATTAGCGTCATAATTGCTTTTTTTTCTTTTCATTAAAATTTTTTTCGTTATTATGCATTATCTGATATGGGAAATTAAAAGAAGAAAATTTATAATTTTATAAAATAAAATTGCTATTTCTTGAAGGAAAAAAAGTTCATAATTATTATTAATGTAAAACTTGGTCTTATATAATTTTTTATTATTATATCATTTAAATTTCTTAATTTTAACACAAAATTTCTTATTATCATAGCAAACTAATGCATTCATTATAGCCGAAAATGTTTTAAGTAAAAGAAAACATAAAATCACTTATGACGTAATAAATAAAAACCTTTTCCGAAATATTTCCTCTTATATGATTAGCTTAAAATTCATTTATTTTCAATATTTTTTATGTTATTGAGAAGATCTTTTTTGAATTATATGAAAAATTTAATTTATTAACGTTATAATTGATTTTTGGTTAAAAAATTTGGTTTATTATATGCTAATTAGCGTCATCATATTATTTTATAAAACAAAAATTTCTTCAACATTAAACATTTAGAAAGAAAAATTGCGAAAAAATTGAGGACAAACCGCAAAAAGGTTTATAAATTTTTCACATGACACAACATAAAAAATGAAAATCATAATGAAAAATCACTCTTTTTCAGCTATGTTTTGAAACATTTCTTCACCAAATTGTTTCTTCCAATTAAAAATACTTTTTCTGTGAATTTTCAATGTTTTTTCAATTTCTTTGTCACTCATTTTTGGATTTTCTATTTTTATTTCACAATAAATTTTCATTTTTTTCATTTTGTTCCTCCGTTAATCTTTTACTGTTAATTCCAAATTTTTTCTTCCATTTACCAATTGTGAATCGGCTAACTCCGATTTTCTTGCAAATTTCGTCATAATTTTGTTACCATTATTGGTTGAATATTTTCATTTTTGTTTATAGTCATTTTTCATTTCAATGAATTCTTGAACAATTTCAAATTTTTCTACAACAGTTTTTAATTTGTGGTTTTTCGGTATTTTTTGGTTAAGTTTTAATTCTTCAATCCAATTTTGAGTCGCGGAAAGCGACATAAATTTCTTCGAAATTTATTCTATTTTATTTTTATTAATTTGTCAATCAATTTTCCCTCGTTCGCTTCTTCAATTATGACTCATCTTTTTTCTCTGCATTTTTTCGCTATGAGTCACCAATTTTTTCCATTTGTTTCTGCTTAATTTATTCACGTGATTTGCTCCGCCCCATCGATTATGAGGGTATAAAAGCCCGGCCCATTTCCCATTTTCTTCACTTGTTCACACTTGTTCATGTTTGTGCAAGTCAGTTGGGACAGGAACTGTCCAATTAAATTTAACACAAATTGTGTTTGTGTTCATTTGAATAAAGAGTAAGAGAAAGCTCTTCTCTAAATCTGTAAAAGGGACAATCAGCAGCCCTTTCATACAGAACATTAATTTTTTTTGTCCACTTGATTATATTTTTTGAAAAAATTAACTTCATTAGCGTCATAATTGTGTTTTTCTTTCTCTTTTCTTGAAACCGGCTAACAAAAATCCACTGTACATCGTGCGGTTAAACGGTTTCCTCTTCGGACTTTATTTCCTTTGTGCACGTTCAGATGCATTTAAGCTCGGCGGAACTGTCACATGTTTGGCAACTCCGTTCAAACTCGAAATTATAATGTCTTAAATATGGTCGACCGTTGTCCGACTTTTCAGATTTATTGTAAAGTGAATTGCACTGGGATTCTGAAGAAGAAGAGGAGTTTTTGCTTGAAAAGAAGCACTGGACCATATTGCTTTTAGTCCGGCTTTTGTTGGATTTAAGAGAAATGGCCAAGGTTTTTTGTGTGTTTTTATTTTGTTGTTACTTTTCTTTTGAAGAAGTTGCGCCCTGCGAATCGGCGTGGTGCGTCTCGAAAAACAGTTGGGGGTCCGGAATAATCAACAAGGAAGGAAAGTGCAAAAATTAAAGTCGTTTGGGACTGCTTCCAAACTTACGACAGGGAAAGGTGTATTTTTTTAGGTCAATTTATTTAGAATTCTCTTTAAGCATTTTTAGCGGCTGCGATGAGAGCAACGACATCAAAATTGGCCAATTGAAGTTCGTTTTAACGAATCCTGGGATCATCGAAACTGCTCAAACAAATCGACTTCAAGCGGCGGGTGCGAAGCAGAAAGTTAAACTGCACCGGGAGACAGAAGAGGAAAGGAAATATCAAAAACTGCTACAAAATTCAGCCGTCGTTCAAAAAAAAAGAACTTTTTGCAGCATTGGAAAAATCTCACATGGAAATTCAGTGGGTTACGTTCTCACAAGGGAACATTCCGAACTGTATGTGTCCAAATAACTTTTAAACCACTTTTATCGTGTAGAGCATAGTCGATTTGTTATTGTGAATTTTCGGGTTTTTTAGCTACGGAGCCAAAAATGATCAGAAAAAAGTGATCAAATGAAAAACCAGCCAAAAATTTGTTAATTTGACATTTTTTCCTCTTACACTTTCATGACCATTTGTCATGGGTTCGGATCCGCTCGACAGATGATGAATTTTTTTGATTTTTTCTCAAAGTATTATTCCACCTAGCATGTTTTTATTCAGTTATTTTAATTTGTTTTATGATGCTGTTGATAGAGAATTTTTTGCTGATCATTTAAAAAAAATAGTTATGGTTCTATCATTATTTTGAATTTTTTATGAATTTTTAAAAATTTTGACTTTTTATCGATTTTTCCGAACTTTGATCGCATTTTTCTGCTCACTTTTGGCGCCGTAGCCAAAAAAGCCGAAAATTTACAATAGTAAATCGACTATGCTCTACACGATAAAGGTGGTTTAAAAATGATTTGGACACATACAGTGCGGAATGTTCCCTTGTCAGCCTTCTTTTTAATTTTATAATTTAAAAGGCGACTGCGAAACTTTGTTGAAATTTGTTATTTTTTTATTTCAAATTTGTTTAGTTTTATGTTTTAGATTTAATATAAAAAGGAATACTAGGCGTCTTAGGGAATGAGTGCCGAGTTTATTTGCTGGGCCTAGCCTTCAAGGGGATCCGGTGAATCGCCACGGCACAGAAAGTTGCGGTTTTTCTTGCAGTAGCATGCTGGCTGGGCAGTAGCAGTTACCGCAAGCTACGTGGGAAAATCTTTAACCAAAAAATCAATTATAATGCAAAGAAAAAATCATAATAAAATGCATCGTTAACTTTTTTTTTCATTTTAAATCAATATTATTGTAAAATTTTATAATTTCACCGCAAATATTTTTATTTTCTTCATTTTTATAAATAAAATTCACTTTTTGTCATGACAAATATGAAGGTATTTAACCAAAAAATCAATTATAATGCAAAAAACATATATTTTTTCATTAATAAATAAACTAAACTCACTTCATTAATCATAAAAATATATGGCAATGATATGAATATAAATTATATCATAATTTAGTAATAAATGAAATTTTGCCAATTATTCGTTTTAATTATATTTTTGACCGTCTTAATTAATATTAAAAATGTTGGATCAGAAAAGAAAAAGCTGCAACAAAAGTCATTTGATGAAATATTTGGAGAAAAATGGGAAGAAAAAGAAGAAAAACAACGAAATGAGCAGAAAAAAAGAGAAATTATTCAAAAATTCAACAAAATAAAAGAAAAAATAAAGCAAAAAGGAAAAAAATATTCAGCAAAAGAATGGAGTAAAATTGAAGTAAAAATAGCGAAAAAATTGGGAACAAATCGAAATTATATTTATAAATGGAGTAAGGAATTTGGACTTAATCAGAAAAGAATTAATGATGAAAAATTTGAAATTGTGCAAAAATTCATTGAAATAACAAATGAATATAAACAAAAAAGAAAATATTCAACAAAAGAATGGGACCAAAATTATAAAGAAATTTGTAAGAAAATTGGTGTTAGTCTTTCAGTAATTAACAAATGGAAGAAACAATTTGGCATTAGCAATAAAAGAATAACGGAGAATGAAAAAATGGAAATAATGAAAAAATATTGGAAAATAAAAAAGGAAAATCCGAAAATGAGTGACACGGAAATTGATAAAATTTTAAAAATTAATAAAAATAGCATTTTAAGATGGAAGAAACAATTTGGAGAAGAAATGCTTCAGAGAACAGCAGAAGAAGGAAATTGATTTGTTTGTACTTTTAAATTTGAAAATATTCTTTCATTAGCATTTTCCAATATTAATTTGCTAAATAAATTACCAAGTTTTTATATTAATGTGAAAATCTTCGGTTTATCTTAATTTTGATATAATATATCCAAATTTTTATTTGTCTTCTATCAGATTAATAATTAAAAATGTCAATGTTTTTTGAATTTTTCCGATTTTGGTAATCAAGCAAATGCCTCAAATTCTCCTGTGAATTTGTCTTAACTGTTTAAAAATGAATTGAACATATATAGAGAAAAAGCTTTATAGCATTTATTAAAAATATTCAAGAATTATCACTCATTTTTCTGGTTTTCTTATTAAAATTGATATTTATGCCTTAAAATAATCATTTTCGACTCCTCCTGGCGGTGGTTGATATTAACAACCCAATTATTTGGCCGCCACGGCAATATTGTGTTGTCGAAAAACACTCAGAATTATGTAGAGTTGAATAAAAGGGGAGGAAGTAGGTGCGAAACATGAGAAAAATGTATGGCACTGAAAAGTCGAGCCAAGATCCCCAATTGGGTGAGGCATAATTTGTATTCCTTCGTTCGTTGTATTTCGTCGGCAACAGAAAGTTGGCAGGAAGGTCTTAGAGAATTCAGCGCTCGAAACCAAATAAGTGGTAAAGCCGGAGCATGAGCGTTAAATTCCGCTGTGGTTAATTAGCCGAAAAATTTCAAGGAAATTCGTTACGCAATGATAAATAACCATACTTTTAAATTAATATAAAAAAATGTTTGATTTGCACTAGTTTTGGTCATAATATTTTAACCATTTTTATGTCATTCTTTTTTAACTAAGAAAAATTTAAATGCTTTTTAATCTTTTTAATTGCAAATTATCGTCTTTAATTGAATTTTCGATGGTTAAAAACCAAGTCAAGGGGAAGGAACATTAAAAATCATTCAAATATTATTTTTATAATATTTTAATGCATTTCGTTAAGCATAAAAAATAAATTTGGCTAATGAATTTTTTTAGTTTTCCTATTTTTATTTATTTATTTTTATTTTTTAGTTGTTTTAATTCAAGTTTATTTATTTTCTATTTTATTAATATTTGAATATAATAATCATCATTTTTTTAAGTTTCTTTATTTCTATAATATTTTTAATAATTAACTTTTTTTTACCGTCAAAATATTTCTTTTTTGTATAATTTATAATGATTTTTAATAATTTAAATAGTTAACCAAAAAATCAATTAAAATGCAAATAAAAATTGTTTTTTCATTAATAAATAAAATAATCATTTCGTTGATCATAAAAAAAATTGGACATTAATAAGAGAAATATAAATTGTATCTTTTTAAATAGGCTAAACAAAATATTTTTATTTCTTTCTTATTTGTAAAGAAATTTTCAACAAAAATCATTATTGAGCAAATTGGAACTGTGCCTAACATTCATTTAAAAAAGATTTAAATTAAATGCATGAAAATTATCAATGAATAAAAAAAATTAAAATTTCGTAGAATCCATTTTTATCAAAATCTTTCGTTGGAAAGTTTAAATTCTTTGTATTAATTCATTATCCATAATTGTGCTTGACAACCCAATAGCTTACCTAGGTAGCGAAGCTCCCAAAGCGCGCGCTTTATCCCATTCCCAGATCCGACGGTTCACGCAACCGCCTAGTTTGCAGATATATGGATTTGAATTTTCGAGACAGTAAAAACTACTAAGTATATGGATAATGCTAAGAGACTCTAAAAATGAGATTTCGAATATAAATTATATAGCTATCTACCGTATTTATTTTCTTATCATATTTCTTTCTAACAATTCCCAAAAAATGGTGTCATTTAATATAGCACCAAAAATTAAAAATATATTTGGTCGGTTCTAAAGAAGCGATGCAAATGGCACCATTTTGCCAACTAACAAAGGAGAGGTCGGCAAGTGACCGTGGGATTTCAAAATGAAACTTGATGGATGTGTAAATCACCCCTAGTTTTCTATTGTGAAATTTTAACCATTTTTGCCAAATGAGCATGAGTGCCAAATTATGACGTGCCAAACTTTTTTAATGAACAAACGAATTAAATAGTTATTTGTAGCTCTTTGCATAATCAAGCGGTGTAGAGGTAATGCTCTAGTCAGCTTTTTAAGCCTCGTGTTCGGATCCGCTATATGCTAATTCATTTTTTAATTTTAATTTTTGCTTTTTATTCAAAGTTAATTACCAAAAAAATGCTTAAATAATTTATTTTTATTTTTCTATTCATTTTGATGCATAAAATACACAATAAAAATATTATAAAAAAAAATTTTTAAGACAGAATAGTTATTGCATCTTTATTTTTAATATAACTTTTTTCGATTTTAATGGAATAAAATTAAAAATAAAAATTTGAAAGAAAATTGGAATAAGCCAAAAGAATCAATTTGGAATTCGGTGTAAAAGAATAACCGAGAAAGAAAAACTGGAAAAAATCAAAATTAAATATTTTTCCTCATTTTTATTTTTTTTGGTTTTAAAAATTTTCTTATTCGTTATTTCAATTAAAAAAGATTCTTTTTTTTTTAATCTGTTCTGATTTTTCATTTGATTGTACGAAGGATAGAATTTTTAAATTAAATTCTTGAAACCGAGAAAATGTTAGATTATTGCATTAGTTCGACTTAAATGACTTTATCGACAAATCGCTAGTTTAAACTTTTTTTTTCATTCAAAATTTTAAAAAAGCTTTGATTTTACGTTTTTGGCGAAGTGCACATGTTAATAAATAAATAAAAACGTAAAGTTGTCCGCCCGAATAAAACTAATTAATTTGTTTTGCCTTTATCTACTCCCGACTAATGAAGTTCGCCCTAGTTTTGTCCAAACTAGGGCTGGGATTTTTAGGCAAAAGCCTATTTTTTCCTGAGCTCCACGTGGCCTGAACGTACTGAAAACATGATTTTTTCTGTTGTTGTTAAGCTACTTTTCGAGTTATTAGTGCCTATTTTCTAGGCTTTTTTTTAGAGCCTAAAAAGCCTAAAAAATTTTGAAAGAACCTATTTTTGCCTATTTTTTAGTTTTGCCCAAAATTATTAACAAAAATGCAATAAAATGAAAAACTCACCCCTAAGAATCGATCCAAAAATTTTTTCAAAAAATACACCACTAAGAAATGAAAAATTTTTAAAAATTCATCTCCAAAATTTATTTATTTATTTCTTGACAAGAATTAGTGATTTAAAAATTATTTATCTCAGCCTATTTTTTTTTACTTTTTTGAATAAATTTTGTCATTTTACACCCCTAAATTTGAGACTTTTAGAGCCTATTTTCCATTTTTTTAGAGCCTATTTTCGGGGTCTTTCAAGACCTAGAGCCTACCTATTTTGGCAGTTTTTAGAGTCTAAAAATCCCGCCCTAGTCCAAACAATGAACAAATTTTCTCAATTTTCGCTTTTTTAATGAAAATTGGGAATTTTATACTTCTTTGTGCCTTTCTAATTTTTTTTGCGAGATTTTATGAATTATGAATTTTATGATTTTTATTTATTTATTTTTGTTTATGTAAATGGATTCTTCTCATAAAGCAAGGAAATTTGATAATAGTTGAATTTTTTTCTGCGGCAAAATGTGATTCGTGCTCGTTCGTATCGCCGAAGATGTTTGCGTTAAAACATTCTCATAAAAATTTTATGGCAAAATGTCAATGTATTATCAAGGTCATTTAAAATTTGACGCAAATTTGGTTATTTTTTGAACAAAAATAGCCAAAATTTCAAAGAAAAAATTCCCGGCGGCGCCTACCGGCACCGCCGGAAAATAAAATAATTTTTGTTGTATCTTTTAACTGGAAAAATTTTTTTGCTATAAATGAATGAAAATATGTAAATGATATTTAAGAAGAAACAATTTATTCCCCAACTTTGACTTTCCATCTCGAAATTATCATTTCAAAACAAAAAATTTTAATTTGTCAACTGAGCAAAAACATTATTTTTCATAAAAGTTTGACAATTTTACAAATGAAAGTTGAAATCCCAAATCTATAATTGATGAATCATCTCTTCTCCAAATTGTTTCTTCCATTTAAAAATGCTCTTTATCTCAATTTTTAATAATTTTGCAATTTCCTTGTCACTCTTTGTTTTCTGTTGTAATTTTTCGTAGGCTGATTCAATTTGAATAATTAGGGTAATTAAAATTAAAATAATATTCAAAAAGAATAATATGAAAAATTCATTTTTTTCCAAATTTTTTTTTAAATTAATTTAATGGGTATTGGCAGCAATTTTTCCTCTGATAGCTAATTTCTAATTTTTGTTATTATAATGTAATCAATCCTTTTAAAGCATTCAAAAAACCCCCATTTTTTAAATAAATAAATGAGTTGAATATTTTTTGGCGACCAATAGGGATTGTAATGTTTTGTAGTTTATTTTAATTAGAAAATTCACTTTTTTTTTTAAATCATTTATAAATAAAAAAAAATACCCATTATTTTTGTGAGATGCTGGAATTTTATGACTGTTATAAAAGAGAGTCAAAATGAAAGTTATTTTAGAAATTGATGTAAAAAAAAAATATTGCAAATGTTAACTTAATGTATGTCTTTTTTTATTATTTTTTATCCTTAGCAAAACCCAAAGGAGTTAATTACTGGCCTCAAAAAGCGAAAATTTAGGCCTACTGCGAGCCCATTTCCGGCATTGCTCAGTTTTTAATCATTCCCTTACAATTCTTAAAAAATAAAAATAAATAAGAATTGATCACAGTTTTTCTGATTTATTTTTTCGGCAAATTTATCCAATTTTCTTAAATCATCCTTTCAATCTTCATTATTTCTTTTATCCAAACAGTTTCTTCCATTTAAAAAGGCTATTTCTACTAATTTTCATCATTTTTGCAATTTTCCGTTCGCTCTTTTTTGGGTTTTCTCTTTTTATTTGCCAATATTTGTTCATTTTTTCCATTTTTTCTTCCTCCGTCATCTTTTTTTGCTAATGCCAAATTGTTGCTTCCATTTGTTAATTGTGAATTGACTAACTCCAATTTTCTTTGAAATTTCGGCATAATTTTGTTGCCATTCTTTTGTTGAATATTTTTCTTTTTGTTTATATTCATTTTTCATTTCAATGAATTTTTGCACACTTTCTAATTTTTCTTCATCTGTTTTTGATTTATAGCTTTTATGTATTTGTTTTTGAAGACCAAATTCTTTAACCCATTTTTGAATATAATTACTGTTTGTCCCCAATTTTTTTCGCTATTTTCGAATTAATTTTGCTCCATTCTTTTGCTGAGTATTTCCTTCCTTTTTGCTTTATTTTTTCTTTTATTTTTAAGAATTTGCCAATAATTTCTCTTTTTTTCTTCTCATTTCGTTTTTCTTCTTCTTTTTCTTCCCATTTTTCTCCAAATATTTCGTCAAATGTTTTCTGTTCTAATTTTTTATTGACTGTTTCAATTTTATCAATTTTTGTGATCAAAAATAAAATAACATTAAAAAAGAATAACATGAATATATTCATTTGAAATTTTTAAATATATTTTTAAAGAGTTTCCTTAATAAAAATTATTTTATTAATAATATAAAAATAATATAAAATGGAAAATGAAAAAAGCTTTAATGAAAATTAATTTTGGTAGAAATTGTTTCTTAAATAAATTATTTCTTATTGATTTTATAGTTCAATAAATTATAAAAAAAAAGCGTCTTAATTGGTTTTAGTTGAAAAATAATAATGTTTTTTCATAAATTTTTTTCTCAAATCACGAAATGACCATTTTATAAAAAATAAGCATAACATTTTTCTTGTGGAATAAATTAAATTCGTAATTAATACAAATAATTAATTTTTGTGAAATTACTTATTAGTTTAAAAAAATAATTTGTTAATAAATTAGGAATCTTTTCATGAAAATTTTTGAATTTATTGTTTTCGGCCTTTTTCGAAATTTTGGACCATTTTAATTATTTTTCGTCTTTAATTAATTTTTGTTTTCTTTTAGGAATTGTTTTTTAAATTTAATAATAAAAAAATTTGGAGAATAACGTCTCTCTCTCACTCGGGCAGAAGAGAGCAGAGAACTCTGTGGTGTATGGACGCTTTATCTCGGGCCGGGAAAAAAATTAAAATCTCATGTCAAAATACGAGATACGAGACTCTAATACGAGACGGTCTAAAACACGAGAATATGAGACACGAGACGAGCAACATCCCTATTTTTGATCGTTGGAAAATTTCCTAATTAAATTTAAAAAATAATTTTACAATTAAAATGTATAAGACTGTGTGGGAATCGAACCAAGGCAAAAAAAGAATAACGACTGGAGGTTTAGTCACTAGACTGTTTCTCCTTTAGTTTGGATTTAAAAATTGTCAAAATACGAGAAACGAATACGAGACGGTCTAAAAAATATATATATAAATATTCCTTAATAATACATATAAATTATGACAAAAGGAAAAAACGCTTCAATTATAATGAAAATTTAATTTTTGGAAATGTATTATGAAGATAAGTGTCTTTATTGATTGATGGAATGATTTTAAAAAACATAAACATTTTCATTAATTAAATTTTTGTTAAAATTTACCAAACTAAAAGCTTTCTAAGCATATTAATCCCCCAAAAAAAAGATTTTCATGTTAAAATGTACAAAAACAGGTAATAAATTAGAAATTTCGAATCAGCGCACGAATTCAACGAGATATTCCTTAAGAAAATGTTTTCATAAAATGGTTAATTCGTAGTGTTTAAATAAATTTGATGAAAGAAAATATTATGAATTGTATTTTGAAATTAAAATCAATAAAGACGTTTTTAATAAATTATTAAACCATATTATCAATAAGAAAAATTTATTAAAAAATCATTTTCACAAAAATTGGATTTCATTAAAGCTTTTCCTTTTCCACTTTTTATTATTTATATATTCTTAAAGGAGTATTTTTTTATAACAGAATTTAGAATTCAAATGAATATATTCATATTATTCTTTTTGAATGTTATTTTATTTGTGAGCATCAAAATTGATCAAATTGGAACAGTGAATAAAAAACTGCAACAAAAAACATTTGACGAAATATTTGGAGAAAAATGGGAAGAAAAAGAAGAAGAAAAACGAAATGAAAACAAAAAAAGAGAAATAATTGGAAAATATTATAATATAAAAGAAAAAATAAAGCAAAAAGGAAGAAAATATTCACAAAAAGAATGGGAAAAAATTAATTCGAAAATAGCGAAAAAATTGGGGACAAATCAAAAGAAAATTTATGAATGGATAAAAGAATTAGGCCTCCATAAATACAAATCAACAACTAATGAACAAAAACTCGCAATTGTACAAAAATTTAATGAAATGGTAAATGAATATAAGCAAAAAAGAAAATATTCGCCAAAAGAATGGCGCCAAAATTATGCCGAAATTTGTAAGAAAATTGGAGTTGGCCATTTCATAATTAATAAATGGAAGAAACAATTTGGAATTAGCAAGAAAATAATAACCAAGGAAGAAAAAATAATAAAAATGAAAATTTATTGGCAAATAAAAAAAGAAAACCCAAAAATGAGTGAACGGGCAATTGCAAAAATGATGAAAATTGATAGAACGAACATTTCTAAATGGAAGAAACTGTTTGGGGAAAAACTTTTGGAGAATTTAAATGGTGATTATAAGAAAAATTGGATAAATTTGCAAAAAAATGATCAAAATTTTTTCTATTTGTATAAAAAAAAATTATTTTAATTACCCTAAATTTTGAAATTTTTCTTAGTGAAAATAAGCGAAGAACACGGATTGGAAGAAAAACCATTAAAAACTGAACAATGCTGGAAATGGGCTCTCAGTAAGCCTAAATTTTCGATTTTTGAGGCCCTGTAACTCCTTGGGGTTTTGCAAGGGTGAAAAATAATAAAAATTAAAAAATAATAAATTAATTTTTAATAAAAATATTTGTTTTCCTTTTACCACAATTTCTTAAATACATTTCATTTTTACCCTCTTTTAAAACAGTCATAAAATTCCCACGTTTCGTGACAATGCGTGGAAGCCAAAAAAGGCAAGAAAGCGAGACGAAAAAACATTTTCCTAATACAAACTTTGAATGACTCTATTAAATAAAAAACATTAAAAATCCAAAAAATCGATTTGCATAGGACAGAAAAAATTAATTTCTTTAAAATTTCCAAATAAAAATGAATCACAAATAAGTTTTTAAAAAATGAAATTGAGGAGCAAATATTTGGTTAAAAATAATTCCAAAATGAATAAACTGTAAAACATTACAAAACTCTATGATCGCCAAAAAATAAATCAACCCATTTATTTATTTACAAAATGATATTTTCAATGCTTTACAATGATTTACATTCAAATCAGAACAAATCTAAAAATTAATGGACATTTTTATTTATGTACAATGAATCAAATTTTCACAATCGTTTTTCAATCGTTAAATTTTTTGTAGGAAAATTTATCCATTTTTTCATACATTTTTGTGTTTTTGTTCCTCAAAAATTTCATCTCCAAAATTGTTTCTTCCAATTATAAAAACTTTTTCTACTAATTTTCAATTCGTTTCACTTTTTTAATTTTTACCATTTTTTCATTCTTCATTATTTTACTACCAAATGCAAATTTTTTTCTTCCATTTCTCAATTGTGCTATAAGCAACTCCGATTTTCTTGCAAATTTCGGCATAATTTTTCTCCCATCTTTTTTTGAATATTTTTCTTTTTTGCATATATTCGTTTACCACTAATTGTTTAATCTATGGTTGCAACCCCAACCCCGCCCCGACCCCGAACCCTTTATTAAAAAAATCAATTCACATATTAAAAAATCAGGATAATTATTGTGGTTGATTTTTCCAAAATTAGGACAGGCAGAAAATTTACATTAAATAACAAGAAAAAAAATTAATAAAATCTTATCCTCGGGACTTTTAAATGTGAAAAATCCAAGACAAATTTGAAAAAGAAAAGCATTTTAATTAAAAGAAATATTAAGAAAAATTTTTATAACCATAAAAATGTCCAGTAAAAGAATGTTCAAAAACTCAAATATTTTTTTATATTTTATCAAAAAAGAAGTTTCTGTTCAATCGAAAAAATAGTCAATCGTCGAATTTCGAAGAAAATGGGGGAGAGAACAACAATGGCGGTGCTTTTGCTCTTCTCTTCTTCTCCGTCCGATTTGCTCTTCGTCCCCGTTCGTCGTCAACCAAATTAACAAATTACGGCACACAAACAATTAAAACCAAACGCTGTATAATCCAACAGAAAATAAAGTCCATAGCACAAAACACAACAAATTTATTCAATAAAAAAAAATCAAAAGTCGGAGAGAGCGATGAGGAAATAAATTACCATTATTTGACGCCAAATTATATTATGCGAAAGAACCGAGAAAACAAAACAAATTTAGAAGGGGAACAAAATTAAATAGACAAAATGCCACAAATTAATTATTTAAATTAAAAACGAGGTCAAATATCACATCCCACCCAATTACGAGCGGCGTCCCTGCCGTTAAAGAAGGAAAGACAACCAAAAATAAAACAAAAATGAGATTCGATTCGGCTGTCAAAAGGTGGGGGGGGGGGCTCGTCTGGGATCACTGCTCAGCGACGCGGCTCGAACCGATTGCGACGATTCATCGGAGTCGGATGGAACGCCGGACGACCAAGACTTTGCTGATATGGATGGAAACGTGAAGAAGGGCCACGGAACGTCGGAGGAGGGACCGAGCGGTAACCTGTGCCGACTCGTCCAAACTCAAACCCGCGATTTTGATTGGTCATTGGTCGGGCGGAACCTGTGGGGCCATTGTCAGAAATGCCAATCGTTCGAGATGGGGAGGGGTCACCTGGGCCTTCTCCTCTCACATTTCTCTCTGGTGCATTGCCACGAATTAAGGCAGGGTCTCCTGGACCACCACCGTTCACGGCACCAATTTTCACCACTTTCGACTTCACGGTTCTGATCCCGAGCTCTCGATCGCCCGGAAAATTCGGAACCAATGATGTGAGCCAGGCATTCAGCGTTTTCAGCCCCTTTTCTGTCATCCATCCGTTATGATTAACATGTTCATTGTTAAAACTCTTTCCGAAGCGCCAAATCTCCAGCAAACTTCTCCCTTCTTCTGTCACTGTCAGCAATTCGATTTCGCTTTTCTTCCGAAACAGTGCCCTCATTCTTCCACAGAATTCTTCCGATTCGGCCTTTTTGTTGTAGATGAAAGGCGGCAACAGCCAGAAGATCTTCACATGCGCAAATCGGAGGCACAATTGGCGCAGTCTCTTCACTTTTTCGATCACGCTGTCCACCGAATCGCCCGCCAAAATTGAGTCCTTTCCGGCCATCACAATCAGCCACTTCACTTTTGAGGCCAGCACCACTTGATCAAATTGTCTGATCACTTCGGCTGTGGATCCTTCTTGCACTCCGACAAATGCTGATCTCGGCCATAGTTTCTTCAATTGGTAGGCATTTGAATCGCCTAAAATCACTCTTTCGGCGGTGATAAGTGTCTTCTTCTGGATTTCCGAGGCACGGATCTTTTCCAACAAAAATGGCGCACTTTCGAGCGATTTCCTCATGCCTTCTCTTTCAGTTTCGGGCAGAAGTGATAGGCCCTGGGGCATCTCAATTGAAATTGGCCCAAATGCCGATTTTTCGACTTCTTTTCGGGCAATTTGGCAGTGGCTGATCCAAATTCGCAAAACGCTCTCCATGTCTGATTCGGACGGGAATGTGCCGTTTTTGACGTCGTCTTCGCGGGCACTGCAATAGGTTGCGAGTTCCCATTCGGCATCCGTGTCCAGAATTTGCGAAATGAGCTTTTTGGCAGCTGATGCCGACGCGACCGCTTCAGACTTCAGCAGAAACATCGCCAACAGCGCTTTGAGCGGATTTTCGATCTTCGTGAGCCCAATGCCTGATCGGTCAAGGACGGCGTCCAAGTCGGCCACGACCACATCGGAGCAGCATTTGTGCTCGTCTCCGGCACATGCCAATGTCCAAGAAAGCGTTTTCGGCTCATCTTCTTCCTGAATGACCGAAATTTGGTCTTCTTCCTCCAGATTCGCTTCTTTTTCGCTCCCATTCGCGTCCACCTCATTGTCGTCCGTCTTTTCCTCCACATTTTCTTCGTTTTCGCTCTCATTCGTCTCCACTTCTTTGTCGTCCGTCTGTTCGGTTTCCATTTGCTCCTCCTCACCGCCTAAAAATGCAATTGACCTCAATTGCCCAATTACTCCGTCTGGTTTAGAGTTCAATTTTTCTTCCCCATCAAATTTTAAGTTTTCTTGGCAAATCAATCCGGCAATACTTATCAGTCCATTTAAAACATTCTTATAGGGGTTTTTCCCTTTCGGCATTGTACAAATGTTTGGCAATTCCTTTGGTACGCGCACTAATCGTTCAAGAGGGACTGTCATTGGATTACCGTATTGATTATCAGACGGGATTACGGTCGCCGTAGATTTATTCAATTCCGTAATACGAAATGGGCCAAAATGGTTCCACAAAATCTTTTTATGTGGTGATCGGATGTGGGAACCGGGAAAAATGACCATAACCCTGTCGCCGATTTGGAATTTGTTCTCCGTGACTTTTGCTTGTGCGTCGTAGTGTTCTTTCATTTTTGCACGGCTTATTTGGGAATTTTTTCGCGCTTCGTCCACTAATTGCATTAGGGACTCACGAAAAAGTTGAATATACGTATTTTGGTCTATTGTATAGAGCGGATTTACGGCGAATTTTAATTCGTGTTCCAACGGAACGTTGGCTGGTTTGCCGAACATTAAATGATGCGGGGAAATACCCGTGACTTCTGATGGTGTCGAATTATAGGCAAACACTACAAAACGCAGTCTTTCGTCCCATTCCCAGGCTGAATAAGTCGACTTTCGTAGCATTCCTAGTATTGTCTGATTAACGCGCTCTGTTACACCATTTGCCTGAGGATCATATCCTGAGGTTGTCGTTCTCTCAATTTTGAGTGTTTTTGAAATTTCCTCCAATGTTTCGTTAACAAACTCCGTTCCTTGGTCGCTATGAAGCTTTTTTGGCGTTCAACGGTTATTTTTCCTGCGGTGATTTTCCCGATGGTTGGCTCAAATCTGTGCAAACTTTTCTCATTAGACGATGTGACAATTACTTCTTTCATTCCATTCATTTCCAACTGACAATGTTACCAGTTTCATTGATAACGGTTTGAGAGTCGTTTGATAAAGAATTCCAACAGACTTTTCCTTTTTCGGGTTAATTTCCTCAAAATTGATCATTTCCTTATTGCGGATGTCGAAAAGACAAAAGCCCAATGAACGAAGCGCATTCGTTCCAATGAGTAAATCATACCCAAATGGTGCGCTGGTGATGTGAAAACAAATGTTTGTTGTACTGCACCCTTTACGAAAGACCGAAAGAGTAATCACTCCGAAACACTCCAATTCTTTACCATTAACATCAGAAATCCGCGTTTAAACGCGTTTAAAACCACTTTTCATAGTGTTTAACTTTCCACTCGTCACTAATTCATAAAAGAATTTGCCGCCGATCAAAGAGATTTGAGCTCCACCATCCAGCATTCCAGTTGTTGGTGTCTCCAAAATAACAAGTTCCACCGTTACCATTTTCCCCATAATCGGCTTTTCCTCCATTGGCTCTGATTCTGTTTGGCCTTTGCTGCACTCATCTTTTAGAAATTCAATAACTTTCTTTTCAAGCATTACGCCACCAACAGTAGCACCGGCTCTCACTTCTTCCTCCATTCTGATGCAATTTTGCTTCAGAAAATTTTGTGACCGACCCGCCGGAGATGCTACGTTCTTTGAATTCAAAAAGACCCGGTTTGCACCGGTTGCAGCAGAATTTTGTTGCCATTGTTGGTTTTGTTGTGCAGGATTTGATGATTCGCCACGGTTTGGGTGGAATGGTTTGTTGCAATTACGTGACACATGCCCAGGTTCATTACAATTGTAGCAAACCACGGGGCTTTGGGCAATTGGTGCTTTAAAACCGTTCCCAAAATCACGCCCACTCTGTTGCGGTTGCTGGAAATTTCTTCCATTATTTGGTCTGAATCGTTCTGTGTTTGCCCTTTTCGCTGCCCTTTGTGTTGTCTCGGCACGTGAAGCCAAAGCTACAAACTCGTCGAAGCTCATCCCCGATCGGCGATGCAACTCCAAACTTAGAGCGAGCTCGGGGTTGTTTAAGCTGCGGATCAGATGTTTGATGGAGTAATCATCGGACAAATTTTGGGTCAATCCCGGGTACGCTCTACGCACCAAACTTGAAATCCGATTTGCCAAATCGTCTAAGTTCTCCCCCGATTTTCTGTAGACACCATTCATGAGGTCGTCAAAAGCACTCATCTCTCTACAATCGGTTTCTTCCAATTGCTGCAAAATGTTGCGTTTGATGTTCTCATACGCGAACGGCTCAGTCGCTAAAGCAGCATTGTAGGCACGTTCGGCTCGGCCACTCAATTTGGCTTCTAGCGACTCGATTCGCTTTTTGTTTGGCCATTCGCTCGTATATTGAGAAAATCTTTTGAAAAAATTTCGGATTGAGTCACTCCCCTCGTTGCCTTTAATGTCGGGGAGCCTGTCCAGGATCATAGCATATTCAATGCCGCTTAACCCTGTTGTTTGTCGGTTCACCTCCTGCTGAGGATTGTGTTGTGCCATTGCCTGATTTATCTGCGGCGGATTTTGCTGTTGTCGAATTTCGAAGAAAATGGGGGAGAGAACAACAATGGCGTGGCTTTTGCTCTTCTCTTCTTCTCCGTCCGATTTGCTCTTCGTCCCCGTTCGTCGTCAACCAAATTAACAAATTACGGCACACAAACAATTAAAACCAAACGCTGTATAATCCAACAGAAAATAAAGTCCACAGCACAAAACACAACAAATTTATTCAATAAAAAAAAATCAAAAGTCGGAGAGAGCGATGAGGAAATAAATTACCATTATTTGACGCCAAATTATATTATGCGAAAGAACCGAGAAAACAAAACAAATTTAGAAGGGGAACAAAATTAAATAGACAAAATGCCACAAATTAATTATTTAAATTAAAAACGAGGTCAAATATCACACAATTGCGCCGTGTTGTGAAATTGAAGAAACGAAGAAAAAATATACTATAAACATTCAACTAGGTGAGAAAATATTAATATCATTGATCCATTTCTTTTATTTTAAAGTATAAATCACTTAAAATATTAAAGTGGATTTTGATTGGGAAAATTTTTATTTTGTAGAGAAATTTGTGCTCTTTCAGATAAGCTTAAGGTTTTATTTTTGCTGAAACATTTTTTTCTGAATTAAGTTTAGCTTTTGATAATATTTGCCATTATTGTAATATATTTTATTTCAGTTTAAGGAATATCCTCGCTTCTCAGTTGAAAACAAAAATCTTTTAAAATAAAATACAAAAATTACATTTATTTTCAATATTGTTTTAACTATGAAAAAGAGCTGAATATTTAAAAAATATATGCAAAATTTGAAAATTTTTTTGCCAATAATCATGCTTTAAAAAGATTAACATTAATCCAAGAATAAAAATTAGGGCTTTTTATATTACAATTATTTTATATTTTTTTAATTTTGGTGTAATAAATTGGCAAAGTTTTTGATGTGTCAAGTTAAAATTGATTTGTTAAAATATTAGAATTCATCAGTTTTTAAAAGGTCCTTTTCAATTGTTGATTTTGTTTATTTTCCTTTTTCAATCCTCCAATATTTCTTTCCCAAATTGTTTCTTCCATTTTGCAAGGTTCGTTATATCAATTTTCATAATTTTAGCAATTTTTTGTCATTTATTTTTGAATTTTTGTTTTTTATTTTTCCAATAAATTTTCATTTTCTCTATTTTTTCTTTCTCTGTTAATCGTTTCCGACTAATACAAATGCCAAATTGTTTTTTCCATTTGTTAATTGTTCCTCTGCTTACTCCAATTTTGCTGCAAAATTTCAGCATAATTTTGTTCAATTCTTTTCGTGAATATTTTCTTTTTTCCTTATATTCATTTATAATTTCAATGAATTTTTGTAAAATTTTATTTTTTCTTCATCAGTTATTGATTTATAGCTTTATTTTGATTAAGCCCCAATTCTTTGATCCATTTATAAATTTTGTTTCGATTTGACCCCAATTTTTTCGCTATTTTTCTTTCAATTTTACTCCATTCTTTAGCTGAATATTTTCTTCCTTTTTGCTTAATTTTATCTTTTATTTTATAATAGTTTCCAATTATTTCCTTTCTTTCCTTCTCATTTCGTTGTTTTTCTTCTTTTTCTTCCCAGTTTTCTCCAAATATTTCATCGAATGATTCTTTCTGCAATTTTTTCTTTTCTGATCCAATTTGTTCGGGTTCAATGATTAATAATAAAAACACATTCAAACAGAATAGTAGGAACAAATTCATTTTAATATAACAAAAAAATTTCTTTCTTTAAAATTTTTATATAAAAATTATTTCGTTAATAATATAAAATAAATAATAAAAAAGATTCAATTATTAATAAAATTCATTTTGTGAAAATATGCTCTGAAGTTAAATGTCTTTATTGGTCCATTGCATGGTCTAAAAAATTAAATGCATCATTAATTGATTTTTTGAAAAATGAACCTCATTAGCGGGAAAATAATTGTTTTAGGAGTGTAATTTTTTTAGTTGGTTAGAAAAAAGAAATTAGTAATTTATTAATAATACGGGAGAGAAAATTACTAATTTATTTATATAGTAAAAAACTAATCTCGGATAAGGCTAAATATAAATATAAGTAAATCAAAAGTCAATGAAAGTGTAGAGTACATTGTTAAATATTCAAATTTACGCCATTTTCGGATTACTGTATTTCACTCTATTTCCTTTCGCTCGCTTTCATAAATACCCGTCTCTTTTCACTCATCAATTGACTTCGCTTTTCATTACTCAATTCCTTTCTCTTCGCTCGTCTTTTACTCCAACTTTTATTAGCTTCTCTCAAATAAATTTAGAAATTTTCAACTCTTCTCTTCTTTTTATTTTATTTTATTCTCATTCTTATTATTGGGAATTTGCCTGCACATTTTCTTAGCATTTAATTTCTCCGACCTACCTTCCCCCGTAACATATCGGTTTGAAAAGTTTCGGCAAAAGCATAACCCTCTGACGAAAAGCAAACCGAGAAGACTTGCGACAACGTTCAAGCCATAAAAAGCCCCTGAGCGCACTGTTGCAAGCAAAGCCACATTTGGGAAAGTACAAGTAATTGCGACCGCTGTGCTCACCTCATTTGTGCAACTTCCATATCAAAGGTCGTTTATTGATTTTATTCACCGTGCGTGGCGAACTCTTCCAGTATTTGCTGGCGATAAAACAAAACAATCTTCCATTTTCTCTCATTCATTACTATCACACAAACATTTGTCCGACTGAATTGCACTTGTGATCAAAATGGTCGCTGACATTGGTCAAATTCTTCAACAATTAGTTAAAAATCAGACGGAGGCTTTTCAAGCCCTACTCCTAAATGCCCAAAGATTCAAATTCCGTCAACCATTCTACTATTTATTCGACTATCAATAGCCAATTTTGACAATTTACATATAATCCAGAATTGGATTTAACTTTTCAAGCATGGCTCGACCGCTTCGGCCCTTTCATTCAGGTGGATGGCAAAGACCTTCCAGACGCAATGCAAGTGCGACTGCTGCGTGGAAAGCTCGGTCAGGAGGAATACGCTCGCAGAACGTGTACTTCCAAGACTGCCGACCGACTTCACATTGGCACAGACAATTGATAAGCTCAAAATTTTATTAGGCGAAAACAAAAGCATAAATATACAAATATATTTTTCAAAAAAATGGATCTCGTAATTTAAATGTAAAATTAAATTTTTAAATTTTTTCCTAACATGAAGGTGTGCATTAAAATGACCAAATAAAATAATTTATATTAGACAAAAAAGATTATGAACAAATTAAATTATTCCCAGTCCTAAAAATAATTTAATATTTTAAAAATGAATATTTAAAAAACTGTTTTTGAATTTTATATTTATGTGACTGACTTTAAATAGGTTTTTTAAAATTTAATAACTATAATATCCAATAACAGCAAAAAAAAATTTTTTTTTAGTTTTTAACAAAGCCGTCAAATTTTTATTACCGATACTCGAGACCACAATTGACCCAAAGTTTATTGACCGAGACTTGCTCCCGAGACTCGAGACCGAACCGAAAACTTGAGACTTGAAGACCAAAAAACTCGAGACTTTTCTCAAAAAATTTTCATTATGAACTAACCCAAATAAAACTTCCTATAATTAAAAACAAGTATTTTTGGAGGCTTCTAACAAATTTTTTCTCTTCTTTTTTGTTATAAAAAAATTGTGGATTGTCAAGTATTTGTACAATAATTAGTTTAAAAATATCAAAATCAACAAAAAAAGTGTTAAGATTTTTATTCATTAAGCAGTCATTTGTCTAAACATTTATATTCGGCCATTTAAACTAGGGTTCGAGCCCCGTGGGAGGGGGTGGCTTTTCGCGGGGGCGGGGGTTTGATTTGAATTAGCTCCAAAAAATCTCACAAAAAAATTAATTTGTATGAATGATGTGTTTGACTCCGATTACTTTAGTCGATGTATCGCCTCGATTCAATTCCTTTTGGCCTAAATTGCACAGATTTTCTCTAAAGAATGTTTGGGGTTTTGGGTTAATTTTAAAAAAATAGGAAAAAAAATTAAGATTTTCCGGTAACTTTTTGTTTTTCTTCGGTATTTTGTAAAAATATTTTAAAATTTATTAAATTTTCTTGATTACTCAAGGAAAATTGAACTTTTTAATTTCAACGAAATTTTCATCCGATGGCGCCTATCGGCGCCATCGGAAATTTTTTTGAAAATTCAGTTTGTTAACAAATTAGCCAAGAATGGTCAATTTTTACGGGTGTTTTTGCCTATTAATCATAAAAAAATAAATTCAAAAAAACGTCAACCGGTATCGAACTCATAACAAAAAATACTGTTCGTGTTGAAGCACTAACCACTAACCCACAAATATACTAAAGATTAAAATCAAAATTTACTTTATTTCATAAAAATTTGTCAAAGCTGGTTAAAAAATTCAAATTATATAAAAAAGAATGTACTCTAAATATATTTATAATATAATTAGCACATAATTAATAATGAAAAAACACAAAAATAAATATTTAAATTGAAAAGCATAATGAAAAATCACTCTTCATCAGCTATGTTCTGAAACATTTCTTCTCCAAATTGTTTCTTCCATTTGAAAATGCTATTTCTATTAATTTTCAATGTTTTTGCAATTTCCTTTTCACTAACTTTTGGATTTTCTTTTTTTATTTCACAATAAATTTTAATTTTTTCCATTTTTTCTTTCTCCGTTATTTTACAGCGAATGCCAAATTGTTTCTTCCATCTGCAAATTGTTCCATGGCTTACTCCAATTTTCATACAAATTTCGGCATAATTTAGTTGCCATTCATTTTTCGCATATTTTCTTTTTTGATATTCATTTTTCATTTCAATGAATTTTTGAACAATTTCAAATTTTTCTACATCAGTTTTTGATTTGTGACATTTATTTATTTTTTGATTAAGGCCAAATTCTTTGATCCATTTATAAATATATTTGCGATTCGTCCCCAATTTTTTTGCTATTTTTACTTCAATTTTACCCCATTCTTTTGTTGAATATTTTCTTCCTTTTTGTTTTATTTTCTCTTTTATTTTATAATATTTTTGAATTATTTCTCTTTTTTCTTTTAAATTTTCTTCTTCTTTTTCCTCCCATTTTTCTCCAAATATTTCTTCAAAAGACTTTTGTTCCAATTTTTTATTTGTTGGTTCAAGTGGATTAATTAGGTAAATTAATATTAAAATTAAACAAACTAATTGTAATAATTTCAATTTCATTGTGATTAATTTTAATAAAAAAAATTGAAATATTTAATGTTGAAGAAATTTTTATTTCATAATAATATAATGACGATAATTAGCAAATATTTAGTGTTATATCAGATATAATAAACGCAGTCTTTTAACCAAAAATCAATATGACGTCAATAAAATTGATTTTGTGTTTTGAAATTGAAATATATCAAAATAATGCGTAATAATGAATCGAAGAACAATCAATTATGATGCTAATTAAGTTAATTTTTTCAATACAATATAATCAATTTCAGAAATAAAATATTTTTTGAAAACATTTTATAATAAATAATAAAAGCCAAGAATTTATATATATGAAGATATAAAAAAAAATTTTTTTAATTTTTTCAAAGAAAAATTTTCTTACTCAAATATTTCTGCGCGACCTGAAAAAATAGCGATTTGGGTTTGGAGTCCGACGATTTTGTTGTGATTCGGGAGGTAAAAATGATGGGATTATGATTTGGATGGGAAAAAAATAAAAATTGGAAAAAATGAAAATTTATTGTAAAAAAATAAAACCCAAAAATGAGTGATAATTCAATTGTAAAAACATTGAAAATTCATAAAAAAAAATAAATTGAGATTGTAAGAAACCTTTTAACAAAGAAAAATTGATTTTTTTAATTTATAGAAAGTTTCAATCGATTTTTAAGAGAACAAGAAAAAGTTTTTGGAAAAAGTTTCGTTTCGCAAGTCTCGACTCCTTCAATTCTATTTGTTGGCGAGACCGCCTTGTTTTCAATTGCGATTTTCCCCATCAATAATTCTCTCATTCCGAATGAGAGGCCAGAAGACACCGAAAATGATGTAAGGAAACGACAAAACCAGCGTGTTTTTGGTCTAAGGCTAATTTATTTGCAAAAAGTTTTTTACCTTTTTAAAAATACAACCATTATGGGTCCGCTCTATTATTTGACTATATTGCTCAAAACGCCAAAAATAATTATTTTGAAATTTAATCACTTTTTTCAAAATTGAAATTGTCGTCCAATCATCAGTTGAAAACACCGGAAGGGTCGTTCTTAGGCAACTAAGCAAATTTATTGCCTGGCGATTTAGCAAAAAAAGGTCCAGCATTTCTAGAAGACAATCGAACCTATGAAATAAAGATTAATCATAATTTTAAATGAATAAATCATTACTTCGGTATCCTTTGTCAAGGACAGAGGTGGCAGAACTAGTCATTTTTGGATGTTTTCATTGATCATATCATTCCTTCCAGGTGATCGGTACACCCCAAAATACGTTGAAAATGGGAAATTTTTCAAAAAAATTCCAAGGGGGTTGAGAAAAATTCTTACAAAATTCATTTTATCGTGCATTTTACTGTAGAAATAATCATCATCAAAATTTTTTGTGTTTTGTCATTGTGTTTTCTATTGAATTTGAAACGGAGCATCTTTTCAATTCTCTTTAATTGTTTTTTATATAGTTTTGATAAATAAAAGCTTATTTTTTTAAACTATAAAATCAATTAATGACGCTTATCAATTAATGACGCTTTTTGGAATATGATAAATAGGGCCTGTAATTATATGGAAATCCATATTTTTTTCCTGGACTCTGGGAGGCCTGAAACGCATGAAAAACATGTTTTTAGCTTAGTTTGAAGCCTCTAGGACGTATTTCTATATCCATATTTTCCATATTTTTCCATATTTGGCGATTTATGTCCATATTTCCATATTTTTCCATATTTTGGCATTATGTCCATATTTCGACATTTTTCTAATTTATAAGCGAAATTAATTACCTTTTGAGTTTTATTTAATTAAGCTTAACAATTATCGTAAATATTATTGTAATCTACTTCTGCCGGTTCGGCCAATGCCTCCAAAAAAACTAAAGCAGCTTGGCTTCGGGATTGGATTGCCAGAATTGAAGGCAATGATATTTACACAACAGATGGACGCGTTGTTTTTTGTGAGGCATGCCAACAACAGGTGCTGCTGCTTATGACAACAAACAAATTAGTAATAGCGATACATCAGGCTCCGTCTGACCAATTCTACCAACTGCACCAGCACAACCAAACGGCAAAGCATTTGAAGAATGCTCAGAGACTCAAGGAAAAGCAAAACCGGCAAAAACAACAATTTCTTCCGACAACAAGCACAAACATCCCTGACAAATTCACCTTCGACCTCTGTTCGGCAATGATCTCGGCCAACATCCCTTTCAACAAAATTGAAAATAACAATTTCCGGGGTTTTCTTGAAAAAAATTGCGGGAGAAATGTGCCGACTGCAAAAACCTTGCATAACTATTTGGAGCGATGTTTTTATCAGGTTTTAAATAACTCAGACCCCAATCAAATTGAAATTAAGAAAATGTCTGAAATAAAACAAGAAATAGACGGATGTTTTTATTGGTGTTCGGTTGACGAGACGACGGACAAAGCCGGTAGATTTATTGCCAATTTGCTGTTGGGAATATTGGATGGGCGGAAGTGGCATGCGCCAAAATTGGTGTCCGTCAAGGCCCTGGATAAAGTTAACAGCGGTTCAATTGCTCGCTTTGTAAATGAAGGCCTAGGTAAATCGGCACGCAGAATTTTTCATAAATCCCCTATTCTAGAGAGTTGTGGTGTTAATAGAGAGAACGCATTGCTGATTTGCACTGATGCCGCCGCTTATATGAGAAAAATGTCGTCAGATTTAAAGGTTTTAGTCCCTTTTTTAATTTTTCCAAAATTAAAATTTAAGGTCTTTTATCCCAATTTGTTGAGTGTCACTTGCCTGGCGCATGGGCTTCACAGAATTGCCGAAAAGATCCGAGACCAATTTCCAAACGTTGACCGACTTATTGCCAAAACAAAAGCAGTTTTTGTCAAATCGCCTTACAGAGTGAAGACATTTCGAGACAAAATGCCAGATTTGCCCTTACCCCCCAAACCGGTGTTAACAAGATGGGGTACATGGATGTGTGCTGCCGCTTATTATTGGGAATATTTTCAGTCCGTTAAAGCGGTCGTTTCTTCAATTATATTTTACTTTTTTAATTTAAATTAATTTAGGTTGTGGACTCGTTTGATCCGAATGATGCGGCCTGTGTCGAGGACTGTCAAGAGTGTTTTACTGATTCTGTGTGGCAGGATTTGGCGTACATTCAATCAAATTTTGGTCGTTTGAGTCAAGCAATCACTAAACTTGAGACACAGGGCATCTCGTCCCCTTTTACAAATTTGCTCCCCTTACCTCGGTTGATGTTGAACGTTCCTTTTCCATTTATAAGTCAACTCTTGTTGACAATCGAATGAGTTTTTCACCTCAAAATTTGGAAATGTATCTCATATGTAATTTCAACCAATAAAATGTTAAGGAATTTTGAAAATTTGCACTTCAATTTGGAAAAATTTATGTCCATATTTTGCAATTTTATGTCCATATTTTGAGATTTTTGCAATTTTATGTCCATATTTCGCGATTTGTTGTCCATATTTTATGGCCATATTTTACGATTTTATGTCCATATAATTACAGGCCCTAATGATAAACCATAATATCAATAAAAAATTATTTCATAAATCATTTCAACGGAAATTTCAATTAAAGCTTTTCATTTACGCTTTATATTATTTCAATATTATTATAGAAATAATTTTTATTACAGAAAACTTTTGAAAAAATATATTAAAATGAATTTATTCATATTATTCTTTTTAAATAGTCTTTTATGCATCAAAATTGACCAATTTGGAGCAAAAAAGAAAAAGTTCGAACAAAATTCATTTGATGAAATATTTGGAGAAAAATGGGAAGAAAAAGAAGAAGAAAAAAGAGAAATAATTAGAAAATATTATAAAATAAAAGAAAAATTAAGCAAAAAGGAAGAAAATATCCAAGAAAAGAATGGGGAAAAATTAATTCAAAAATAGCGAAAAAATTGGGGACAAATAGCACATATATTCAAAAATGGATCAAAGAATTGGCCTTAATCAAAACAAAAGTCACAAATCAAAAAGTGTTGAACAAAAATTAGTAATGGTTCAGAATTCATTGAAATGATAAATGAATATAAACAAAAAAGAATGGGAAAGTTTGAAGATGATTGTAAATGATGAAAGGATGAAGAAAATACTAAATGTAAAAAACTAAAAGTTAAAACAGAAAATAGAAATAGAAGCCGAATACCTAATTTATAAATTTAAATTGATAAATTAAATTATATTTTTGGCATTTGTGCATAGTTCATTTCTGTTGAATTTAGACCATAAATATAAAATTATGTAATTATAATTCGCCAGAATTCTTATCCTGGTCTTGGTCCAAATATTTGAACGAGAAATTTTTCAAAATATTGGGCTCTAAAAAAATTATTTCCCTAATAATTAAATCAAAATTATTTTACATTTTTTATTTTAATTAAATATCAACAAGATTCTATCCGTCACTAGAAATCACTATTTTTGAGCTTCATCACTTAAAAAGTTAAAATTCAGTGTTTTGGCGTTTTGTCACTATTTTTTCACTATTCGACATTTTTTGGATAATTCCTCAACAAAAATGCAATTAAATCAAAAATACACCCCTCTAAGAATCGAACTAAAAAAAAAAATTAAAAAAGTGCACACCCCTAAGAATCGACCTGTTTTTTAAATATATACACCCCAAAGAATTGGAAAATTTTTCAAAAATTTATTCCATATTTTTTTTATTGACAAATTTTTGATTCGAAAATGTCAATATTTGCTAAGAAAATACATATTATGTAGAAAGGAAATGTTCTTTATTTGCAACTGCTAGCAGTAAATAAAAAAATATTTTTTTACTTTTTGGCTAAAAATTATGTCATTATTTCGGATTTTTTGTAACTATTTCGTCACTATTTTGGCATTTTCCACACTATTTTAGTTAACAATTTCGAGATTTTTAGTAACTAAAAGTGCGATTTTTTAATTCTTAATATCATTTGATGTTAACAAACAGAAAGCGCAATCAAATTTTCTTAAAAATAAGGACAAAACTAACTGCCTAATGAAAGGCAAAATGACCTATTGAATAAAAAACAATTTAAAATGCCTTTCTTCTGTTAACGTGCCACAATCCCCAGCAAAACTACCAACAGATCAGCCCTCAACCTTTTTTTGGGAATGATTGAGGTGAATGATTTGTTTTCATCTGTGTAAAAGTGATTCTTTTGGTTCCTTCTCTGCCATTTTAAAAATGGGTGTCCTTGCCAAATTTCCTTGACAATTAATTCCTTTTTAGCCCTTTTTTGTCATTGGCCACCATGCTTTTCGAGTTAATTTTTTCCCATTCTTTTGTTGAGTATTTTCTTCCTTTTTGCTTTATTTTTTCTTTTATTTTATAATATTTTCCAATAATTTCACTTTTTTTCTTCTCATTTCGTTGTTTTTCTTCTTTTTCTTCCCATTTTTCTCCAAATATTTCATCAAATGTTTTTTGTTGTTGATCCATATTTTATGGGCCGTATTTTAGTTTCCATTTTTTGTGGGTTTTGAAAAAAATTATAGCACCCAAAAATGTTTAGCTATGAAAATAAAAACCTTTTTGCAAAGAATTTATTTGTTTGACTGATACACATGCCGATAAAATTCCGGTAATGAAATATTTTTATGATATTCAGTGTTATATCAGATATAATAAATTTTAACTAAAAATCAATATGACGTCAATAAAGTTGATTTTGTGTTTTGAAATTGAAAAATAATATGCAATAATTTTACATAAAATGCATTTTTCATGTAAAACATTAAAAATTGCATTACAAAATTATGCAGAAATTTGTAAGAAAATCGAAGTTAGTTATGATAAGAATAAGAAATGGACGAAACAATTTGGTATTAACAAGAAATAAAAAATGGACAAAATCAAAAAGTATTGGCAAATAAAAAAGAAAATCCAAAAATGAGTGACAGGGAAATTGCAAAAACATTGAAAATTATCTAACATTAAAAGATGAAAAAAACAATTTTGAGACAAAAGAATAATTAGGAGTTATAACATTTAGGAAGTTTGGAGAATAAGGTTTTAAAAACAGCAGAAGAGATTTTTTGTAGCTTTTTATTTTGAAAATTTTTGATTCAAATTTTAATTTTCGTTTTATTTATGATTTATTCAATTTTTGAATTTAATCTGGTCAATTTATTTTGTGGCCGAGATCTTCAAATATTGAGGTGAACAAAATGCCGGGTTCTCAAATGTCTGTCCCTCAATTATGATCCTCAATGTAGTGGTCCTCAAATGTCGGACGTGTCTAAAATTTTGAGGTCCTCATTAGGGCTGCCAAAAATATGTAAAAAAGTGGTCAAAATATGCACATAAATATGTAATAAAAAATCCCAAAATATGTATAAATAAATTTTTAATTGGTTATTTTTTGGAAAAAAATTCTTCGTAAAGGGTGAAATAGGCACAAAATGGCATAAAACTTACATAAATAAGCTAAGAATCACAATTTAGTATTTTTATTTTTGGGTGGGAAGTGACGAATCTTTTCGCACCTTTTTGCGTTGAGTCGGCTCTGGCAGCTAACGAAACAAAATGGTCTAGGCTCATGCCCGGGTGTGTACGAACAAGTTTTCCAAATTTAACGCAAACTCCGGATTTGCCATTAACCAAATCAAAAATTTTTCACTTATTCATCGCAAAGATGCTGCGTGAGACCGGCATACGCTCTTCTGACAAGCACTGCGATTCGATTCGCCAACGAATCAATCGTTTTATTTTGGCCAAGCCTCACTCCCATCATCAGTTCATCAAATGCATTCAGTTGAGTTGCATCCGTTTCCTCCAGCTGATTCATCATGTCGCGTCGGATTAACGCATACTTGAAAGGGTGTGTTGCCTTCGCGGCTTCAAAAGCGCAGCGCATTCCGCTCTCCCAAACAATTTGCTTTCAAGTGCGGTGATGCGTTTTGCTTCCGGACAATCAGCGGTATATGCACCGAACTTTTTGAAGAAGCGTCGAACGCTATCAGTCCCCTCTGATCCATTCAGATCAGGAATTTTTTCAAGCACCAAATGATATTGTAAAACTCCAAAATTTTGATTTCCGTTGGGCGGGTTTTGATGCGGATGGTATTGAGGAAACTCAAATTTTGGTTTTGCTTGGCTGGAAAGTGCTGTGTCCGTTTTTGGACCCGGCGAAATGATGGTTGTACGGCGAATATTTGTTCGCGCTGCCGAATTACCGGTCGGGAACAAAAATTTGGTTTCGCTGATTTTGGGCATTCATATTTGGCTGCCTATCGATTTGAATTGCCACGTTTTTATGTTGCTGTATTTGGCGATGCTAGACTGGCTTTTATGTAAGGAGAGCCCGGGAACGGAGAAATTGGTGTTCGACGACAAAAGTTCTTTGTCTTCCCAAATTTTGCTGTCCATTTCTCACAATTTCAAAAACTCCCAAATTTTCATTGTTAAACCTCCCAAAAGTTGGTGCCCAAGTGCCATTTGGTCGGTGTCTCGCCGTTCTCCATACTCCTCACTTTCCATCTGTCCGTCTCTGTTCACTTAGCCATCGTTCGGTGCGTTTTCATTCTGCTGGTTGTCGTTGTTCCGGCGTCCAAAGTCCACGTTTAACAAAGGCGCCGCAATTCGTCTTCGCTCATTTCGTTGTCTAAAACCGATCCGCTGTTATTAGTGTTTTGCAGGGGGATGACAGGGGAGATCAAAGCGCTTCGGTTAAGCTGAAATAACGGCGGGTCGTTTTCGTTGACTAAATAACTACGACGTTGATTCAAATCCAAAGCGTTGCGTGGTGGGGATGCTGGAAGTGCGACGCCATCATTGTTCACCACAATTCCGGCGTTTGCTGCTTGACAGCGTGTCAGATATGGGCTTCGGTTTATCATTCACTTTAATTTCGCTTCACTTTTGCTGCTTTTGACGGTAAAATTGGTGTCGGTGTCTGTGTGTTCAGATAAGTTCAACCGAATCTTATCTTATACAATCCCGTGAAAGTTCAGATGAATCTTTCGTTGGCAAAGTTCAACCGAATCTTTCCAAATTTCTTCTCTGGAAAACTCAACCGAATTTTCCCAAGTTCAACGTTTTGAGCAGGAAAGGTCATGTCCGAATCTATCCTCACAATTAGAAGCAGTTTCGCTATCGTCCAAACCAGGATCGATTAGCGTACACAAATTGTTCAAAGTTTTTCAATTTTTAAAGGTGTATTTTTTTATTTCGTCAAAAAGTCGATCCTTAGGGGGTGTATTTCGCTTCTTTTTTTTTTTGCATTTTTCTTGGGAAAATCCCAAAAATGGCCAAAATATGTTCTAAAAACGCAAAAATGTCAAATATGCATTTATTCTTGAAAACACCCAAAATATGCATTTATATGCACTAAAAAGCTTTACCAAACCAAAAAATTTTATAGCAGAAATGCTGTTTTTGAGCCCCTTTCTTCATAGTATATGCGCAAAAATTTTTTTTTTGTTGTAAACTAGAGACCGGACAACTGGGGTCGGAGGGATCCCGAGTCGGGATCCCGACTAATCCCGATCCCGATCAATCCCGAACATTTCGTAAAAACAATCGGGACGGATCCCGACTCGGGATCCCGACCGAATCCCGATCCCGATCAATCCCGGAGATTTTTTTTCGGGATCCCGCGGGATTATCGGGATTTGCAAAAACTCAATTTTTTTTACGTTTTGTGTCAAGTTATGTTATAATGCTTATCTAATATTTATA
Source organism: Heterodera schachtii (assembly GCA_023374025.1). Taxonomy (NCBI): domain Eukaryota; kingdom Metazoa; phylum Nematoda; class Chromadorea; order Rhabditida; family Heteroderidae; genus Heterodera; species Heterodera schachtii. The sequence goes on from SIJG01000004.1 coordinate 558,207, forward strand.
ATTGATCAATTCCATTGAAGAAAAATAGGAATGGGAATTATATCAGATTTTTATGGAAATTTTTCAAAATTGGAATATCATGCCCAAAAAATCAGATTTTAGGACCAAAAATTATAACATTTAACAACACAGCTTTAAATTGTTTTTTACAATTTAATTAATATAAATTTTTATATTTTCGCCTCCTATGATCAGTTTTAACAATTTGAGGAAAATTAGCAAATCGTTAAGTGCATCGGAGCCAAAAAATCAGATTTTTATGATTTTTTGCTGAGATTTTTTCAAAAACCTTAAGGAACAAGGTGGAGGCCGGCGGTGCCGATAGGCGCCGCCGGGAAAAATTTTGTAATTTTGGATGCGATTGTTAACAGATTTTGTCCAAACAAACCAAAATTTTTTAGCGATTTTGAGCAAAATTTTCAGGAAAATAAGGATTTTAGAGTCCGGCGCTGCAGATATGCACCGAAGGAAAAATACGTAGACAACAATTTCTAATCTAATTTTTTGCACAAAATTCTTAGAAATTGTTGTGTCATAATATTACCTAAAACTTTAAAATAATATTTTAGGAATTAAAAAATTTTTGATAATTCTTTTTTGAAAAAAATAAAAGTCACAAAATGGCCAACTTTTACGTTAAACTTTGAAAATTTTATTTGAATTTTGGAGACCTGTGGAAATTTTTTGGGATTTTTACGGATTTTTTAAGAAAAATTAGCAAATGACAATATTTTTTAATTTAAAATTCAAGATATTAATTAAAAAATGGAGATTTTTCGAAAAATTATCATGACTTCAATCCCGCGGGATCCCGCGGGATTGGTAAAATGGTCGGGAGGGATCCCGATTCGGGATCCCGATGAAATCCCGATCCCGATCAATCCCGATGAATTTAAAAAATCGTTCGGGACGGATCCCGAGGTCGGGATCCCGAATTTAATCCCGCGGGATCCCGAAGAAATCCCGCGGGATCCCGAAGAAATCCCGCGGGATCCCGAAGAAATCCCGCGGGATCCCGATCCCGTCCGGTCTCTATTGTAACCACATTTTTTTATTAAAGAATAGTTTAAAAAAGATCATTTCTTTAATCAAAAAATATTGGATTAATGATACGAATATAAATTATATAGCTATCTACCGTATTTATTGCATTGTAATAATACTTTAAATTTATAAAAAAAATACACAGCATAATATAGTATACATAAATACGGGGCAAGCGAGTTATTATGAATGTAAATTAAAATATATTAGAAATAAATTATATAAATCCATTGATGGGCGCCCGGAAAATGCGTCAGTGGAAAATGCATCTGTGAAAATTTTTTGTCCTAAAAACAAGTTCCTTGCATTTTCGGGCTACGAATCCGGTATCTATTTCGGCCAATCCCGAGCGCAGGTCCCGAATTTGAACAAAAAGTCGAAAGTCCAAATTTTCAAAATTACCACTTTTGGTTTAAAATTGCACAAATGATCTCATATTTAAGGATTATGGCTTTCAGTTTGTTTCCGTGTATTTAAACCGATTTTGAAAAAACCTTAATTTCGAAAATTTTGACTTTCGGCTTTTTGCTCGAATTCGGCTCCGGGGTTCGGAATTCAGAACGATGTTCTTATAGAATTTACTTCTCTGTTATATATTAATGCCACAGAACTTTTTTTATTTAAAATATTTATATCATTGACGCATTTTTCGGGCACGCATTGATGTCGTTTAAAGACCAGGAACAATTTATATAATTAGACCACATATACACATGAAGTATTAAATAGATATGACTTTTTTCTTCCGAAATATTTTTACATTCCTTCAAAATCGTAACGATTAAAATTAGGAAAACCCGAAAGATATTTAATTATTTAATTAATTAATTAATTTAAAAAAAGGCACCCAAAAGAATATTTAAATTGAAAAGCATAATGAAAAATCACTCTTCTTCAGCTATGTTCTGAAACATTTCTTCTCCAATTTGTTACATTTACAAATACTTTTTATTTCAATTTTCATTGTTTTTGCAATTTCCTTTTCACTCATTTTTGATTGGTTTCCATTCTCCATTAATCTTTGCTTGCTAATTCCTAATTGATTCTTCCATTTCTTAATTGTATGGCTAACTCCAATTTTCTTGCCAATTTCGGCATAATTTTGTTTCCATTCTTTTTTTGAATATTTTCTTTTTTGCTTTAATTCATTTGTAATTGTAATATATTTTTGTATAATTTCTAATTTTTCTTCATTGGTTTTTGATTTGTAACTTTTCTGTGTTTTTTGATTAAGCCCCAATTCTTTGATCCATTTATAAATATATTTACGATTTGTCCCCAATTTTTTCGCTATTTTTCTTTCAATTTTATTCCATTCTTTAGCTGAATATTTTCTCCCTTTTTGCTTTATTTTCTCTTTTATTTTATAATATTTTGCAATTATTTCTCTTTTTTTCTTCTCATTTCGTTGTTTTCCTTCTTTTTCTTTCCATTTTTCTCCAAATATTTCATCAAATGTTTTTGTTGCAATTTTTTCTTTTCTGTTCCAACATAATTAATATTAATTAAACGATCAAAATTACAATCGAAATGAAGAATAGACACAAATTCATTTTTTTTTAATGATAATTATTCTTTAATTTTAATGGATTACCTTCATATCTGAAAAACAAAAATAAAATATATGATTTTTTAAATTTAAAAAAGATTCATTAAAATAAAAATAATTCTAATTGAAATCTTATAGAAAATTATTTAAATAATATTATAATTAATATTCCTATAATTTACTATTTAAATTAGCTAGTCATTTTGGACATTGATTATTTTTTTAATGGAAAATTCACTTTATTAGCGTCATAATTGATTCTTTGGTTAAATATTTCCGTTATTTTGCATTATTTTTGATGGAAAAGGAATTAATTTTTTTAAAATTATGAACAAAATTAAAAATATTTCAAAAAATCATAACTATTTACAAAGTATTCATTAAACAATGAATCCGACGAAGTCCAAATTCTTTAATTCATTCAATATTGCATCATAGTCTCAATGAAGTCGAAAAGCTGAATGCCACCCGGACACAGCGCTTAGTTGGTAAAACGGTGCCATTGGCATCGCTTCTTTAGAACCTTCCAAATATGACATTTTTGCATTTTAGAAATTTTAGAAATCAGTGTTTTTTAAGAATATAAGAGCAAATTTAATACAAAAATGCCAAAAATTTACAATTAAATCGGATTTATGCAACAAATAAGGAAAACTAATAAATGGAAATAAACAGTTTGGCAAAAGTAATAATCATAAAGAACAATTAGGAAAAATAAAATAGCACAAAATAAACTTTAACTAAAAATAAAAATGAGAAAAGCCAAAAATAATTGAAAAGAAAATTGCAAAAACAATAAGCACAACAAATGCTAACATACAACGCAAATGGAAAGAATATTAAAATGTTAAGGAAGGAAAATTTATTAGAATTTATTTGCCATTTTGTCAATTTATTTAATATTTACTGACGCATTTCTACTGATTCAAAATGTGCAAAACTGCAAAAAAAAAAAAACGAATTTATTTATTAATTTAAAAACAATAGTTAATTTTAAAGAGCGGAATAACTTTAGGTGCTTAATACGACTAAACCATTAAAAAAAATGCGCGGCAAAGCGTTTAAAGTGGTTTTTAAAAAGGTTCAAATCACGAAAAATTGCCTCGAAAATCAGCCAAAAACCCTTTTTTTTAAATTTTCAACAAACTTGGTATCACTAGTAATCTCTTGACGAGCAAAGTCAATAAAAATCAGGGGGTGGAAAGTCGAAAATATTTGCTTTTTTTTGCTTTATTTTCTCTTTTGTTTTATAGTATTTTCCAATAATCACTCTTTTTTTATCTTCATTAACTTAAAAGAAGTTAAATATTTTTCGCAAAAGATCTCAGGACGAATTTCTCTATATCAAATTTGATGATGAATCAAGAAAAATTTGCTCAATTTCAACGGTGCTAGGACGAAGTCCGAATAGGGCAAATAATGAAATTAAATGCAAAAAAAAAAAAAAAAAATATTTTAAATGTGAAAGCCCTATTAATAAATGCTTCACGAACCCAGAATTTATTATTTTAAAATTATTTTTGAAAAAGTTAGGTTAGAAGATTGGATAAAATTCGTTATAAATATTTTTTTACGGATGAAATTTTGGTATAGCGGTTCAATCAAAAACTGACATTTTAACATAATTTACCCATCGATACTAATTTAATACTATTCAAAAACTGTATTTTCTTTATTAAAATTTAGGGAAAATATAAATAAAATCAAAACGATCAAAATTAGGACAAACGAAAAGATATTTAATTAATTTAAAAAAGGCACCCGAAAGAATTTTCTTATTTTTTTATTCCATTCTGAATTTGAATATTTTCTTCCTTTTTGCTTAATTTCCTTTATTTTATATTTTGTAGATCAAAAGGATGAACGATTTCTGTATTAACCATTAAAATTTAAAATAAACTTCTATAAAGTTTGAAAAAAATAGGTTGAGTAAATCTACTAAGACTGATTTCATATTTTTACATAAAATAAATGCAAAAAATGCGGACAATTAGAAATATAATTAACATAAATTAATAATGGAAAAAAGCACCAAAATAATATGTAAATTGAAAAAGCACAAGCAAATCACTTTTCTTCTTCTTCTGCTGTTTTCTGAAACATTTCTTCTCCAAATTGTTTCTTCCAATTATGAATATTCTGTTGAGAAGTGTTCACAATTTTGGCAATTGCCTTGTCACTCATTTTTTGATTTTCATTTTTTATTTTCCAATACATTTTCATTATTTCCTTTTTCTCATTCTCCGATATTTTACAGCGAATGCCAAATTGTTTCTTCCATCTTTTAATTATTCCATAGCTTATTCCAATTTTCTATGAAATTTCTTCATAATTTTGGTCCCATTCTTTTTTTGAATATTTCCTTTTTTGCTTATATTCTTTTGTCATTTTGATGAATTTTTGCACAATTTCAAACTTTTCTTCATTTGTTCTTGATTGTGACATTTGTGTATTTTTTGATTAAGGCCCAATTCTTTAATCCATTTTTGAATATATTGGCGATTTGTTCCCAATTTTTTCGCTATTTTCGAATTAATTTTTCCCCATTTTTTATTTGAATATTTCTTTCCCTTTTCCTTTATTCTCTTTTAATTTTATAGAATTTGCCAATTATTTCTCTTTTTTCTTCCAATTTTTCTTCTTCTTTTTCTTCCCATTTTTCTCCAAATATTTCATCAAATAATTTTTGATTCATTTTTCTTTTATTCTCTGATCCAATTTGTTCAATTTTGACAATTATAAATGTAATTATAATGATAAATAGGCATTTCATTTCTTTATAAAGATATTTTGCCTAAAAGGGAACATAAAAAAGTTTGGTGTTTATTTAAACGAATAATATTTATTTTTATAAAATATTTATTTTACAAATTAGGGGCGCGCTTGCCTTTTTTGAGGCTGAAAAAGTGCTGGGATTGGAGTGCCAAAAACAGCCGGGACTCACTTTGGTAAGCCCAAAGTCTAAGAAAAACGCTAAAAATAATAAATTTAAAAAAAAATTTGAAATTCCTTTTACCTAGAAGCATATTATAAATATGACTATGATTGTACATATGTCTTAAATACAAAAAAAAACATAAAAATTATTTAAAATGCCTTTTGAGCGCTTTTTTATTGTGTGGTCAGTAGAGTCCTGGATGGATTTGGCACTCCAATCCCGGCACTTTTTCAGCCTGAAAAGGGGCAATCGCGCCCCTAATTCTATTTTTCCTACCTATTTCTAACCTTTTTACATCGATTCTGACCGTTTTTAAGCAATTTTGATTTTGGGACCGCAAACCGATATTTGCCGAATTGAATTATTAAATATTAATAAAGAAATATATTATTATTATCATTAATGAAATGAATTTATTTTTTTGTTATTATGAAATGGCTTAAAATATATGCATTTTTGAAATTGATTAGTTATATTGAAAGAAATAAATTCATTAGCGTCATAATTGATTTTTTTTCCTTAAAATATTTTCTTTATTTTGCATTATTTTTCTATGGAAAGTTCAGAGAACAAAATTATTATTTAAAAATTTATAAATTTTATAAACCAAAACATTTCATTTCTTTATAATGATATTTGTATAAAACGGAACATAAAAAAGTTTGGTGTTTATTTAAACGAATAATATTTTTTTTATAAAATATTTATCTAAAAAAAGATAGAATTGAAAGGAAAAATTAATAAATGAAATATATTACTATTATCATTAATGAATCCCGGGAACCGGGAAAAACAAGCACTGGTAAGAATAGGGGATCTGATGAGTGAAAAATTAGTGATGACTGATGAAAGGAAAAATATTAAATATATTTTGATTTTTTCTTTTTGTATACTCATGGGTTTCATATCGACAAAGTATGATTCTTCATATATGTTTTTGAATTGACACATATTTTTATCAATTTTTTAAAGAAAAACCGTTAACAAATTCAGCCCTAGTAATCCCTTAAATCGGCCTTTATTGAAAATCTGTTAACAAATTGACTTAAATTTTCAAAAATTTTCCCGTCGGCGCCTATCGGCACCGCCGGACGCCCCTCCCCTCGATGTAAAAAAAAATATGTAAAATGACATGAAAAATTTAATAATTTTTTCAAGAACATATAGAAATAAACCAAAAACCTTCGAAAAAAAATCGACTCAAAATCCTTAAATTTGGCGAATTTTGGAATAAATTCCGTCAAAAAATTTATTAAAAGTTTCAAAATTTACGGCGGTGCCTCCCCCTTCCTACATGACTTTTTTATATCATTAAAAATTAATTTTGGTTTTTTTTCTACTATTTCTTCCCAAGATAGAAAACAAAAATTAATTTTTTAATATTTTCACTTGAAACAAATTAGAATTTGAATTTTTTAAAATTTTTTCACTTTTCTTTTGGGAGAATTCATTGGTTCCGGCCCCGGACGAAAATTGAAGTCCCGGTCCCGGCTTCTCTCAGGTCCCGGCAAATTCCGGTCCCAATTTTGCTTTTTTGTTCTATAAAATCAACAGAATTTCATTTTTAAATTTGTTTTAACGTCGCATTTTCCAATCTTGGGTTGAAAAGGGAGTCGAAATTTTTTACCAACTCAGCATTTTGGAAACAATATTAAATTTTCCATTTGTAAAATTCTAACACAATTTTTGCGCTTCTTTAAATTCCATTCATTTTTTTAAATATTTGTAATTTATTTTTTTATTTTTCAAAATCTATAAACAAAATCTCATCAAAATTTGTTTTATTTCTAGTTTAAAAAACTTTAAAAATAAAAAATTTAGCAATCAGAATCCGATGTCTATTCCTTCATTTCATCCATTTGCATTCCTCATTTATTTCTTCTCCAATCTTTTTCTTCCATATCGAAATGCTCGATCGCTGAATTTTCATAATTTTCGCAATTTCCTTGTCACTCATTTTTGGATTTTCTTTTTTAATTTGCCAGTAACATTTCATTTTTTCCATTTTTTCATTCTCCGTTATTCTTTTACTGCTAATGCCAAATTGTTTCTTCCATTTGTTAATTATGAATTGACTAACTCCAATTTTCTTACAAATTTCTTTATAATTTTGTTGCATTAATGCCCAATTTTTTTATAACGAAATTTTTGTTTTATTATTAATGAAAAAAATAATTTTATTGCATTTAATTGATTTTTTAGTTAAATATTTTCATTAATAAGCATCATTATTTGTTATGACAAAAATTTGGCGGTAAGAAATAAAATAGAAAACTAAAATTATTATAGAAATAAAGAAAATTACAAAAATAATGATTATTATATTCCAATCATTTGCCCAATTTTATTAACAAAATGATCATTTTAAAATAATATATTTATTATTTTAAAAAATTTAACTATTTGCGTACAATTGATTTTTTAGTTAAACTTTTCTTTATTAAGCATCATTATTTTTAATGACAAAAACCAACAAACGGAATTTCACAATTATACATTAAAACTTTTTAAAATTAAAACTTGCATGTTTTTTTAAGCCTTATAGTAAGATGGTAAAAAAAATTCCTTTCAGGCCCCGATTGATTAATTAACTTTAAAATTATATAGAAAATTTAAAATAATTTATAAATGTCTTTTTTCATTTCCTTCCCCTTGGCTTGGTTTTTTTAACAATCGCAACTCAATTAGAGAGCGATAATATGCAACAATAATTTTAAAAAAGGATTTATAAAATAAAAAATGAATGATATGTCATTGTTGCATCGAATATCATTTGTCCGATGTTTCGTTTTGACCAATTTTGATGCATGTCCAAAAGGATTTACTTTTCCTGCCTTTTTTCAATAAGTTTTATCGACGGATTTGCTTTACCGATGTGACAAATTGCGTGATTTGTTTCACGACTTTTAAGCTGAGACACTTAGGAGTGAAGAAGGGATTTGTTTGTTCCTGCTTTGTTCATATGCTCGGTTCATTTCTGTATTTTGTTCACCTTTTTTTGTCGACAGTCCGTTGAAATTTTGGGGAATTTGTTGGCCGTTTTACCGAAAATTTCGCTAGGGCTCGTCCGTTTTTGCAATACACATCACTGGCATAGTAAATGTGTAATTTAAATATATAAACAGAATAAATTATGTACAAAATGTAAATAAAATGTATAAAAAAGGAAATTAAGAAGTCAAGAGACTTTCTTTTATTATGAAACCAGCAAAAGCCATCTTCCAATAGGTAATTGATCAAATTTTGGCAGAATTTGAATTCGGCATAGCTGATTGTCGCTAACAAAAATTAAGAACTAGAAAAATTCAAGATTTTGATCTACATAAAATTTTCAATTATAATTTTATTTTTTTAGTTTAAAAATAGATTTGATTGAGCGTTCTGAGAACGTATTAATTAATGGCAATTAGTTTATACGAGGGAATTTGATAATATTAGTTGCTCAATTACATTTTGTACCCCTTTCAAACATAAAATTAAAAAAGAAATATTAACAAAAAAAAAGCTCGAATTGAAATGCTTCACAAAATAAGCAATTTTAAAAAAGGAGAACAATTTGGAAAAAAAGAAAAGAAAAATATTGGATGAAAATCCGTATTAAATCGTTTTTTTATTCGGGTTAGTCTTATGACATTTTGATGTTGTGGTTCAATCGAAAATTGACATTTTTTAATATAATTATCTGTCAATAAAAATTTAAAAAGCGATTCCAAATCTTTATTTTTTTGTGTTAGAAAATTAGCGAAAATAAAAATAAAATCAGAACAACTAAAATTAGGACAAACCGAAAGAAATTTATGAAAAATCACTCTTCTTCTTCTTCTTCGTCAGCTATGTTCTGAAACATTTCTTCTCCAAATTTTTTCTTCCAATTAAAAATGTTTTGTCGTGAAATTTTCAGCGTTTTTGCAATTTCATTTTCATTCATTTTTGGATTTTTTCTTTTTATTTCCCAATAAATTTTTATTGTTTCCATTTTTTCTTTCTCCTTTATTATACAGCGAATGCCAAATTTTTTCTTCCATTTACCAATTGTGAATCGGTTTACTCCAATTTTCTTACAAATTTCGGCATAATTTTGTTGCCATTCTTTTGGCGAATATTTTCTTATTTGCTTATATTCATTTGTCATTTCTTTAAATTTTTGCACTATTTCAATTTTTTCTTCATCAGTTTTTGATTTATGACTTTTATTTTTTTGGAGACCAAATTCTTTAATCCATTTATAAATATATTGACGATTTGTTCCAAATTTTGTAGCTATTTTTCTTTCAATTTTACTCCATTCTTTTGTTGAATATTTTCTTCCTTTTTGCTTTATTTTTTCTTTTATTTTATAATATTTTCCAATTATTTCTCTTTTTTTCTTCTCATTTCGTTGTTTTTCTTCTTTTTCTTCCCATTTTTCTCCAAATATTTCAACAAATGATTTTTGTTGCGATTTTTTCTTTTCTGTTCCAACATTTTTAATATTAATTAGGACGATCAAAAATATTTACCTAGTTTTTAGAAAAATAATAATGACTGAATTACAAAATAAAAAGTAATATTGTTGTTTAAGCTTGTTTAAAATTCATTTTCCAGCAAATGAATTTTATTTAAATCATTTCATTGATTTTATGTTTTAAAAATTTATCATAATATTTTGGAAAATTTGTTAAAGAAAATAAATTTTATTAAAATATTTCTATTATTACAAAATTTCACCCATAAAATCAATTACAAAAATAAGGCTAAATGAAGCATAAAAACAATCTTTTCAATAAAAATTATTACAATTTTTTTTAATAATTATTTAACTTTTAAATTAATAATTTTAATATTTTTTTTCATTATTTTTTTTTTTATTAGAAAGGTAATAAAACAGATTATAATAAAAAAATGGATCCTGTAAAATATTGAACAGTCTTAATATTCCGGGGGCTCCTCTCCTTTGTATTTTGCTCACAATCAGTGTCATAAAGAGTTAATAAAATTCCCTATAAAAATAGAGAAAATAAGGAGCATTTTATGGGATTTATTTTGAATTTCTATCTTCAAAAAGAAAAAAATTATTCCGAAATTCTAGAAAAACTCGATTTTTCAGAAATAATTTCATAACTCAGTTCTGAAAGAGAGTTTTCAGAATATGAAATGCTAGAAAAATTCGCAATTTTTTACTCTATAATAGAAATTTTATTTCACTTTTTATCTTAATTTCTGATTAATCTAAAATAAAAATTTATAATTTATGGTAAAACTCAATTATAATGAAAATATTAAATGTGAAGGAAATCTTTAATTCGTAAATAAAATGATGACGATAATTATCAAATATTCAAAAAATTTCCCAATTAAAATTTCTACTCTCCTGATCAAATTAATTAATTAATAGCCAGTAAATGATTTTTTATGAAGCAGAACAGAAGAATTTCTTATTCTTGAAATTGTTTCTTCCATTCTGAAATTCTCTGTTCGTGAATTTGTAAAATTTTAGCAATTTCTGTCACTCATTTTTGGGTTTTCCTTTTTTATTTGCCAATATTTTTTAAATTTTTGCCCCATAATTCCAAAAGGCATTAGAAAAGATTTAAAAAATAAAAATTAGGCTTATATTCTTATCAAAATAAGGATAAACTGAAATTATTAGATTTTGAATATTCTTGGTATCATACGATAGCCTTAGATTGCTCTATTAGCATGAAAAATTTCAGAAAATTTAAAGTTTTCAGAAAGTTCTGACCAAAAATGTTAAAAATAGGCATAACTTTATGAAATCTTAATGATATAATTATAAAATTTTTCAAGTTAATAGAGCAATCGAAGGGCTATTGTATGATATCAATATTATTTAATTTGGTTGTCTTTAAGAAAAGTTATGATGGATTTTTCTCAAATGTATTAAATTTTAAAATTATCTATTCGATATATTTGAATCTCTTTTTCAGCGTCTCTTAGCATTTTTCATATTGTTTCAATAAAATCTTAAGCATTTTAAAGGAAATCCACACAGATTGGGTGATGAGTCAATAAAAATTTGCTCTATTTAAGCATATCGTGGAAATAATAAAGTGAAGAGACATTTTTTTGTTATGAAATCAAATCAAAAATTGTTATTTTTTAGCATATTTTATAAATCGATAAAAATTAAAAAAGCGATTCCAAAACCAGGCCAAACATAAATAAAATTAAAACGAAAGTCTGAACGACAAAATTAGGAAAAACCTAAAGAAATTTACCTAATTAAAACTTAATAATGCCTTAAATTTAAAAAAATAAAGAAAAATCACTCTTCTTCGTCTGCTATGTTCTGAAACATTTATTCTCCAAATTGTTTCTTCCAATTAAAAATGTTATTTTGGTGAATTTCCAATGTTTTTGCAATTTCCTTTTCATTAATTTTTGGGTTTTCTTTTTTTATTTTCAAATAAATTTTCATTTTTTCTATTTTTTCTTCCTCCATTATTCTCTTACATCAAATTCCAAATTTTTTCTTCCATTTGTTAACTGTGAATTGGCCAACTCCAATTTTCTTACAAATTTCGTCATAATTTTGTTGCCATTCTTTTAACGAATATTTTCTTTTTTGCTTATACTCATTTCTCATTTTAATACATTTTTGCACAATTGCGAATTTTTCTTCATCAGTTTTGGATTTGTAACTTTTTTGTTGGTTAAGTCCTGATTCTTTAATCCATTTATAAATATATTTTCGATTTGTCCCCAATTTTTTTGCTATGTTTCTTTCAATTTTACTCCATTCTTTCGATGAATATTTTCTTCCTTTTTGCTTTATTTTCTCTTTTATTTTATAATATTTTCCAATTATTTCTCTTTTTTTTCCGTTCATTTCCTTCTTTTTCTTCTTTTTCTTTCCATTTTTCTCCAAATATTTCATCAAATGTTTTTTGTTTTACTTTTTTCTTTTCTGATCTGACATGATTAATATTAATTACGACGATTAAAAACCCAATTAAATAGAATGAAAGGAATATTTTCATATTAAATTTTTATTTGATCTGAAATATTTTATATTAAAATTCAAATATCATTTTGTGGTTTTCAAATGAGAATATATTTGCATATTTATTAAATTTTATTTAAATTATTTGTTTATTAAAAAAATGGTAATGACTGAATTATTAAATAAAAAATAATCATTTTGTTTAAGCTTATTTAAAAAATCTCATTTTCCGGCAAATGAATTTTATTCTAAATCATTTAATTGATTTTATGGTTTAAAATATTAATAAATATTTTTGAAAAATTTGTTAAAGAAAATAAATTTAATTAAAATATTTTTGTTATTCCAAATTTTTTTTTATCACAAAATCAATTACAAAAATAAGGCTAAATAAAGCGAATTTATATTAGTTTTACAATTTATGACTGTATTTGTTGGTAAAATTGCCAAAATTAGGATGGGATATACCTACCGAATAACAAGGATTACAATTAGAAAAAATTCATAAAAAAATTCAAAAAGATTTGAGCAGTCAAAATTTGTGAATTTTTTTGGTATTATTTGAAAGCATATGTTCTCTTTAGCCATAAAAAAATTTCGAAAAATTTCGTTCAAAAATCTTGTTTTTAACCCTTTTTCTTATAATATTAATTAAATTTTTAATTGCTAATAAATTATGCTACTTAGTGATATCAAAAATTAAAAACTGATTGCTTGAAATCAAAATACGGAATAATTTTTTGTTAAAATTACATTTTTGTGTTTTTCAATACACGACAAGTTTAAAAATCCAACTCAAAATCACACCAAATTATAGGATCTTTCAAATGCTGCTGTTGAATGCCAATTGGACGGAGTGTGCAAAGACAAAAATGGCGATGAGAACGGTGTGGGTACGGTATGCAAAAACTGTCAAAGTTGCACATTCAAAAACTGCTGTAACAAAGTGTACACCAGTGAATATGCTGAATGCAAAATTGAAGGATGGAAATCGGACAAGTACAAGGGCAATGTGCCGGTGGACATTGGAGCGACAAAGAAACGTGGCGAAGGTACGGTAAAAAAGTTACAGTATAAAGATAATAATTGATTTATTTAATGAGTAGACTGGATTTTTAGGCATCAAATTCACAAAGTTTAAAATATTGATTTTCTGTTAATTTAGTATTTGTCAGAATGGCTTAAAAATTTTGCTGGAAAATACCTTCATATAAGTGCTATCAGCCTGAAAAATTTCAAAAATTTCATACATTTAAAATTTTTACAAATATCCGCGTATTGATTAAACTTAAAATTTTACGACAAAATTTTTATTTTGTTGTGCTTTTTAAAAATTTATAGGTGCACGGTTTTAGAAATTTTGCATGTAAGAAGCCATTAAGTAAGGTATTTTCCTGAAAAATTTCGTGATCATAATATTACAAATATTATTAAAGCCAAAATTAATTATTACCGTAAATTTTTTATGTATTTGAGAATTCAAGATCAGGAAATGGGAATGAGAAAATGATCAGAGAGAATAACTTGATCAAGCGATAAATTATTATTACTTGGTTTTATAATTTGAAGGGATGGGATTTTTATGGGCTGTACTATAGTCTACCACCCACAAAAAAAATGAATAAAATTGATACCATTCGTTCTCTCGTGGCCTGTAATGCTCAGGAAAAATACTCCTGAAGTGCGGAAATGGCAAAAAACCGGTTTTTGAACCGGTTTAATACTCGAAAAATTGAGTGAAAAGGGGGATTCCTGACCCTTTAAAACGGTCAATTCGGACAAATTTAGTATCATTCGAAAGCTCTTGATGAGCTGAGTCTAAAAATCAAGGAATTAAGTCGAACCGACGCCATCTGAGCACCTGGACAACTGAGTCCCAGTGAAAACAAACATTTCAGTACCGAAAAATAATAAACGGAAAGTAACAATTTAAAAGCAAAATTCGCAAAAGGGAGCATGCGAAGACGGAGCAAGTAGTGGGGCGAGACGGAGGGCGGAGGAAAAAGTCTGCGAGCGCCACAGGCGGTTGACTGCGGGGGCCCGAAGGGCCCCCGCCAATCAGTCAACCGCCTGCGGATCACGCGCGGACTTCTTCCGTAGCCCGTAGTCTCGCCCCACCTACTGGCCGCCGTAGTCGAGTGTGCGGCGGTTTTTTAGCGCAATAAGCTAAATTCAATCTTTTATATTTGATGTTCTTTTACCATTTTCTGACTACTGGCTTTAAAATAGTTTTAACGATTTTGAGGACCCATAACATGCGTCGGTTCGACTTAATTCCTTGATTTTTAGACTCAGCTCATCAAGAGCTTTCGAATGATACTAAATTTGTCCGAATTTGACCGTTTTAAAGGGTCAGGAGTCCCCCTTTTCACTCAATTTTTCGAGTATTAAACCGGTTCAAAAACCGGTTTTTTGCCATTTCCGCACCTCAGGAGTATTTTTCCTGAGCATTACAGGCCACGAGAGAACGAATGGTATCAATTTTATTCATTTTTTTTGTGGGTGGTAGACTATAGTAACTCCTTTTTATGTGCTAAAAACCCTGAAATATGTAATAAAATATGTGCAAAAAAAAAATGCCGAAATATGTGCTAAAAACCCCAAAAAATGTCAAAATATATGTTTTTATAAGTCGCTCGAAATCAAAAATTATTCGGAGAAAATGCGTTTTTTGGGCTTTTCTCGTCATAACTAAGCCGCAGAAAAAATATGTAAAAACATAAAAATCCCATCCCTATTAATATACTCTAAAAGTTATAGAAGAATTACACACCATTACGGATAGACAATGCATGGAAAGTGTTCCAAGAATGTTAATTTAAAAAAATGCTTATAAAAAGGATAAATTATACAAAAACTTTTCTTGTCGTTTACAGCCCTGGAAACGATTTTAATTTCTTTATGAAAATGATAATAATACTAATAATAACATATTTATTTTTCATTTTATTATGCTCATAAAAAACATATGTGCAAATTAAAATAAAAATCTTTATGCCAAAATAAATAGTGTTTAATATTTTTTAATAATTTATTTTTTATATCTAATAGTGCCAATTTTCTAGTGTCTAATTTTCGGTGTCCAATTTGCCGGGAGTCGAATTCAGGCATTTAGAGTAGGATTAGACAACCAGTAGGCACGATGATTAGTCAATGTACCAAAATTGCACAAAAATTGCTAACCCTATCTAAAAGAAACGTTTTAACAGCAATATTATTTCCATATTATTACGCTTAAAAAATATATAAATATTCAAATTAAAATTAAAATATTTTAAGCCAAATCAAAATTTTTGTTTATTTATTTTAATTAATTTTTTTTTCAATAGTATACAATTTCGACCTCAAGTATGCATTTTCTATATCAAATTTAATGGTGAATCAAGAAAAATTTGCTCAATTTCAACGGTGCTAGGACGAAGTACAAAATAGGGCAAATAATTAAATTTAAATGCAAAATAAAATTTTTTTTAAATGGAAGAAACAATTTGGAGAAAAAAAAATTTAAAATTAATAACTAGGGTTCGAAATTATATGGAAATCCATATTTCTTTCTTGGACTGTGGGAGTCCTGAAACGTACGAAAAAAACATGTTTTTAGCTTGGTTTGAAGTTTCTAGGATGGGTTTCTATATTCATATTTTCCATATTTTTCCATATTTCGCGATTTATGTCCATATTTCCATATTTTGGCATTTAATTCCATATTTTATGTCCATATTTTGGCATTTTTCCAAAAGCCTCTATTGGAACGGCCCCCACAGCTAAATTGGCTTTTTTGACCCCAAAAACTGGAAAATTGATAAATTTATGTAAAAAATAGGCAAAAAAGCGGAAATTTCGCTTTTCGAGTTGCTTTTTCGCGATCAATTAGTAAATTTAGGTTTAACATTCTAAACTGATTTTTAATACCGTATTTGGCAATTTTGAACGTTTTACTTTGCATTTAGCGAATTTGAAGAAATTTTGATACTTTTAATTTGGAAAAATTATGTCCATATTTTTGCCAAAATTTATGTCTTCCATTTGATTATGCTTAAAAAATTTAAAATTAAAATATTTTGCGCCAAACCAAAATTTTTGTTTATTATTTTTAATTAATTTTTTTTATCTAATAGTTTCCAATTTCGACCTCAAGTATGCATTTTTCTATATCAAATTTACTTGTGAATCAAGAAAAATTTGCTTAATTTCAACGATGCTACGACGAACTCCAAATAGGACAAATAATTAAATTTAAATGCAAAAAAAAATTATTTTAAATGTAACAGTCCCATTAATAAATGTTTCACAAACACAGAATTTATTATTTTAAAATATTGAAAAACTTTGTTTTCCTTCTGCATTATACATTAAAAGATATTTACGCAAAAAGATGGGATAAGAAAATTCGCTATAAATATTTTTTGCGGATTAATCATCATTGACACTTTGTTACAGCGGTTAAATCAAAAAATGACATTTCTAATAAAAGTTTAAAATGTGATTCCAAAATTTATTGTCTTTATATAACAAAATCAGGGAAAATATAAATAAAATCAAAACGATAAAAATTAGGGCAAACCGAAAGATATTTAATTAATTTAAAAAAGGTACCCGAAAAAATATTTAAATTGAAAAGCATAATCAAAAATCACTCTTCTTCAGCTATCTTCTGATTCCATTCTGAAATCCTTTGTTGATGAATTTTTAATATTTTTGCAATTTTTCTTTCACTAATTTTTGGATTTTCCTTTTTTATTTGCCAATAAATTTTAATTTTTTCCTTTTTTTCTTTCTCCGTTAATTTGCAGCGAATGCCAAGTTGTTTTTTCCATTTCGTAATTATGAATTGGCTAATTCCGATTTTCTTTGAAATTTCTTTATAATTTTATTGCCATTCTTTTGGTAAATATTTTCTTTTTTGTTTATATTCATTTTTCATTTCAATGAATTTTTGTATAATTTCAATTTTTTCTTCATCAGTTGTTGACTTGTAAGATTTGAGTTTTTGAAGACTAAATTCTTTAATCCATTTATAAATATATTGGCGATTTGCCCCTAATTTTTTCGCTATTTTTTCATCAATTTTATGCCATTTTTTTGCCGAATATTTTCTTCCTTTTTGCTTTATTTTTTCTTTTATTTTATAGAATTTTGCAATTATTTCTATTTTTTGAGTAGATTTCGTTTTCTTCTTCTTTTTCTTCCCATTTTTCTCCAAATATTTCATTCAACAATAAGTTTTATCTAAAATATTATTCGGTATTTTGATTGCCTACAAACCAAAACAAAATAAAAATATGTTAAAGTATTTGAAAAATTATTAAAAAATAAAATTACTAAATTACTAAATTATGATATATTTATATTGATATCATTGTCTAATTTTTATGATTAAGGAAGTGAGTTTATTTTATTTATTAATGAAAAAAATATATTTTTTTGCATTATAATTGATTTTTTGGTTAAATATTGTCATATTTGTTATGACAAAAAGTGAATTTTATTTATAAAAATGAAGAAAATAAAAATATTTGGGATGAAATCATAAATACAATAATATTGATTAAAAATGAAAAAAAGAGTTAAAAATGCATTTTATTATACTTTTTTCTTAATTGATGGATCTAACAAATTTGGCGAAATCTCTTCGGTTTCCCGTCTTTGCTCGGAGTGTGCAACCATTTGGACGACGCTTGGCCAGGAGAAAATTCATTTGGACCATCATCACCAACCCAATCGGACAAAAGAATCATTGATTGGATTGAATTCAGCTGATTGAGATCGGTGTGAATTGTCGGCTAAGTGCGGCAACGCAAATGTCCAAATGATCACCATGTGGAAAATAACGGCGAATGTTTGGCGCAAAAATTGGCCAAATTTCACGGACGAAAACCTTCCAAACTAGCTGGTTATCAGTGTCGTTTGCACGAATCCACAGACGTAAATCGGTGGCTTTGTCAGAAATTTGCTGGTTGGCATGGAGAAATGCGAGGACGGAATGGTCGATGTAACTGAAAGGAAATGGTTTTATCCCAATGCTTTCGAATTACCGAATCCGAAGGTAAAAATCAAATTTTATTGGGCAGCTTACGATCGGGCAATTGGAATCTTCAGATTAGCATCATAGATAAGCACAGACAGTTCTGGCACTTTTGCGACAGAAGGACTAAGCAATTAAATTGCTCTTCGTTAAATTTCTTAAAATTGAAGTCCCTTAAAAGCCTTTTCTGCCGGTTGATGAACATTCCGAATTCTTCTCGGTCATGTTTCACTGCGCGGATGCACTCATAGCGGTCAATCCAAATAGACTGAGGTTTGCCGAACAAACCCTTGAGTTTCTCCATCGTCTGCGCAAAAGTGAACTCGGTTACCTTCTTTGTCAAACATGACTTGCTGTACTCGCTGTAGGCAATGCCGGCCAATTTCGTCATCAGCAATTTCACCTTCAATTCGTCCGGAAGCGTCGGAGCCGCACAATCGATCGCAAAAATGAAGCGGTCGATCCAATCCTCGATGTTGGAGTGTTGCTCGCCCATTTCAAACTGTTCCATGTCCGGAAGTACTGGCAATTGCTGTGCCGACTGGCCTGCTGCGTTTTGGTTCCTCCTTTTTGGTGCATCGTCAAAAATTGCGTAATTTGTTCCTGCTGTTTCGCAATTACTTGCAGCAATTCCCCTACATTCGGTGGTTGTGCCATTGCCCCTTTTTGTGGAATGTCGTTCACCACTCTTCTGTTAAATCCTCGGCTTTTGGTCGGTTCGTTTCTGTTGACCTTCTCCCGCCGCAAAAATTTCAAATGGAATGAGAGTTTGTTGAATGCTACAAGCAAAACAACAAAATTCCAAATTTGCTTCAATTAAATTGTCGACAATATTCAAAATAAGCACGCAGTATTGCTTCAAATTGCAATGAAAAATAACTGCTGCACGGGCGTTGCCAATTGTTGTACCGGCCGAGGGCAAACAATAATTACCAAATTTATTGAAGACAAAATAAATAAATAACAAAGGAAGCAAAGGGGGAATATCGATTGAGGATGAAGCAACAAATAAATAAAGTGAAATACAAGTGAACGAATGGGTCAAAGGGCGGACTATTTATGGGGAGGAAAGCGGAGAGAGAGTACAGAGGCTAGGGACATAAACAAATAAATAATTGGGGCGGTCATTTGAGTCCCATCCATCCCTAACATAGGGTTAAAAGGCCTAATATAAATGTTTAGATAAATGACTGGTTAATGAATACAAAAAAAAAATAACTTTAATTAACTTATTTTTCGGTATTTATCTATTTATAGATTTATTCTTGATCAAAATGAAATAGTGCCTATTCTTCATTTTATTCGTAATTTTGATCGCCCTAATTAATATTAATTATGTTGAATCAGAAAAGAAAAAATCGCAAGAGAAATCTTTTTATGAAATATTTGGAGAAAAATGGAAGAAAAAGAAGAAAAACAACGAAATGAGCAGAAAAAAGAGAAATAATTGCAAAATTCTATAAAATAAACGAAAAAAATAAAGCAAAAAGGAAGAAAATATCCGGCAAAAAATGGCTAAAATTGATGAAAAAATAGCGAAAAAATTAGCGGCAAATCGCCAATATATTCAAAAATGGATCAAAGAATTTGGTCTTCATAAAAATAAAGGTAACGAACTTAAAACTGACGAAGAAAAAGTTGAAATTGTACAAAAATTTATTGAAATGAAAAATGAATATAAACAAAAAAGAAAATATTCAAAAAATGAATGGCAATAAAATTATAAAGAAATTTAAGAAAATCGGAATTAGCCATAAAAAATTCAGTCTCAAATTGAAAAAAGTTATGTAAAACATCATTCCTGAGGTTTTCGAGGTATCTGATCACGAATATTACATCCGTTTCGAACAATTCGAACCCCGGACGCGCCGAATTCGAACCTTAGGACAAAACCAAGTTTTCAAATTATAAAACAAGCAAAAAACAAGTCACAGTTAAACAAGCCATTCTATGCAGATTTGAACATAAAAGTAAAATTAGCGTCAGAATGATCTTTTGGCCCTTCAAATTTCAATTTGAATATAAAAAATTAATTTATATAAATTAAGTACATATTAAAATTAAAGTCAAATGCCTTACAAATTCCAAAATTATTCGAAAATTTACACTAACAAAAATTTGAAGAAATTATATAAATAAAAGCAAACAAAAAATGGAAAATGGCAAAACCAAATGGATACAATAATAAAAATAATTTTTAATTAAAAAAGGGAAATTGGAAAGTACTTTGAACGGAAAAAGCCGTATAAAAAGAGGGACACAACTTCCACAAATTCAATTCACCAACTGCCCTTGAGGAGCATTCGTCTCCTCCGCCTCTCCCCTTTTTTTCCCTGAGTCCCTCCCCTGCCGGTTCCGCTCCGTCATGCCATTGACCGCCCATCCTGAGCCGCTCGATCATGCGCCCTGACGTGCCGTGCCATCCCGTCGTGCCCTTGACCATCCTCGTTGTGCCACTCTTTCGTGCCTTCGTGGCGTTTGTTCCGAGTTGTTCTTTTGCGCCATCCTCTTCCCGGTTCCCTCCGAAGTTTCCACATTTGCGTGCGATCCCCATTTTTGCACCACATTGTGCCGTTCACATTTCTCCCATTTTCTTCCCATTTGTGCCGTCCCCTTTTTTTTACTTTGACACCTCCCGCCCCGACCCCCACTAAATTAAATTTTTTATTTTTGCCGCGGTTGCGCTGAGCCGTGATCGCGACAATCTAAACAATTTTCCGGCTATTCATCTCCCTCCGGCGAATTCTGTTGACAATTCTAACAAACTTTTCCCGACGGTGCCGACCCTAATTATCTTTTATTTTGCACAATAATTACCGCTTTAATGTAATTTTGCTCGGTGTCAGAAAGCGTTAATAAAATTTTTATTAATTCATGCTTTTGTTTTGAAAATTTGCGCAAATTTAGTCCATTGAAGATCACGATAATTAATTGTGCGATTAATTGCGTCTTTATGGGTCACAATGAGTTAATTAACGGAATTGTTTCGTCTTTAAAGGTCATTTGAGAAAATGTTTTGATTATCCACCGCAGATAAATCTCTTTGTGTACAAAGCTTGTGCGGAATTTAATCACGTCTACTATATAAATAATACATAATACTTTAATTTATCACTTAAATTATCATTAAAATTTAATTTAATTTAAATTATTTTTATCACTAACTTTTTTTTTTGATAGAATCATAAAATGAACTTAACTTTATTCTTCAACATTTTCACTGCCATTGTATTAATGCAACTTTTTATAGTGAGTAATTTATTAAATTTTTCTTCCATTTTAAGGATTTGAATTTTTAGCCATTAAAATATTTTGTCTGTATTTGTTGGTCAAAAATGCCAAAATTAGGATGGGATTTATCCTGATCAATGATAGGTATTAAAATTGGAAAATATTTCAGAAAAAAAACTCTAAAAATTTTAGGCAGTGAAATTTGTGAAATTTTTTTCTGTATAATAAATCCTACCTTTAATGTGTAACTCAGGAAAAACGTATAGAAAAGCTCTTCTTTTGAAAAAAACATCAGCAAAGTTTTTGAGATCGTTTGAAAGCCTATTTAAATATTGCTTTGAATTAAAGTTTGGAAAATGTTAATTTTTATGATTTTTATTAAATTTTAATGATTCCCTATATAAGAGGAAAATAGGCGTTTTCAGTCCGTTTTTTGAATAACTCTTCAGGGTTTGCTCGGATCGGCTTTAAACAAAAGACAACAGCTATTTTTTAAGGATTCTCTATCGATTGGTGAAGAGTTTTTTTTTAAAGCTCAAAATAAAAAAAAGTTTCTTCAGAAAATTTTTGGAAATTTTTGGGTAATTTTTAGACCATGTGTCAAAAAAGGGTCTGTAGCGGGCCGGGTGTTGCGGATAGCGTTTTGAGTTTGGAGAAAGAGCACATCAGAAGACTCTGGCGGTTCTAATGAGCTATACAAGCATCTTTATAGCTTTAAACTAAATTGAGTTATGTATGACACACGGATTCAAAAAATTTGTCATTTTTCCGCCCTAATTCTCAGAATCCGGCTTAGGGCGGTATACGCAGGGAATCAGTGGGGGTTTTGAACAAAATTTGGAAAACTAACACATTAGAAAATTTTGTTAATGAGTACATAGAATACCTACGTTCAAGATCTATAATGCCGAACTCAAGATTGGATCTTGGCATTTTTGGAAAAGCCTGAATCTAAGCTTATTAAATTTTTTGCGAATCGGTAAAAATGGCACATTAGGGATGCTTGGCTATATGTGTAAAGATCACCTACTTACGAATTGGCAGCGTATATAATGCCAAATTCAAGATCGGTGCTTGCATTTTTTCACGGAAGCACTCAACTTCTTATACAACTTTCGGACAACTTTTATTAAATTTTACAACATTCTATATAACTTTCAGTCATTTTTGCATACAATTTTAAGCACAACTTTTGAATTTTTAAAAAAATTAGGGGGCGGGGATGGGGGAGGGGGGGGGGAGGGAAGGGGGCCGAAGGCCCCGTACGAGGCCGCGAAGCGGCCGAGTGAGTACCTTAAGGGAAGGGGGGAGAGGGGGTTCCTCTTAAAAGGAAAAAGCCGTCGCCAGCCAATGCCAACTTGGAAAGAATGTCGGCACTTTTCCGACAAAAAGCGTATTTAAGCAATAAAATAAGTCAACCAATACCAATCAATCAGCATCATTAATTTATTCATTAAATCAGCCAAAGATCCTTCAAAAATGTCTTCTCCTTCTCCGTCCGTCTCTCTGCTTGCCATCGTCGCTTTTTTCTTGCCAAAAGTGTTGCTGGCGCAGTGAAAGGCCAACTGATCAGCTGCCCAAATGGCGGCGATGCAACTCTTTTGGTCGACATCGAAGCATCTCTTGCCACTCATTCTGCTGGTAATGATGGACTAATGGATCAAACTAAGCCAATTAAGCAATAATAATATACCTTACTTAATGGGTCAGTCCATTCACCCGTAATAATTATTTTATTTTTAATTTTAAATATTTGTATGTTTTTTCCCCTTTTTGATGAGTGTGCCCACAGCCTCGGCTTCGTCCGTGCCATGTTCGCCATTGCCGCCTCCGCTTCTTCCCATGCCAGCAATATCAACGAATGGCAGGCATTGAGTGCCCAGTTTGGTCAGCAAATCAGTGAAATTGACTCGAAATGTGCCGAGTTTGGCATTGTCATTGCCAAAGTGCCCTTTGACGGCCCCAAGGGTAAACCAATTAGAGAGAATAATTAATTAATTATTTCTTATGCGATCCCTTAAGGTGATCACTCCCAACGAAATGTGCCTGGCACGGACAATGTTATTTCTATGCCCGGATTGACCGGCTCACACAAACAATGAAAATGAGTCAATGAGATAATTTTTGAGTTCATTTTGATTATTTGTCCGTCAATTAGTTGTTGGATTTGTAATTTAGCAAAAAATAATTATTAAACCGCTTAATTGGAATACATTTTGCATAGACTTATTTAATTGAAAATACTATTATTAAATAATTGGCATTTACTTACCGGCACTTTCTGCTTGCAAATTCATTTATCGCCCACTCTTTCCAACTTCGTTCGCCAACGCATTGAACATATTAGGGTGACTGAACATTTGCGCCCCTACATTTGCGCCCCAAACATTTGCGCCCCTAGATTTGCGCCCCGAACATTTGCGCCCCTACATTTGCGCCCCTACATTTGCGCCCCACACATTTGCGCCCCTACATTTGCGCCCCGAACATTTGCGCCCCGATTGTGAATAAAAAATTTATGAAATTACCTTTCCCAAAGGCTAACGGAGTGATTTTATCAAAAAATCATCATGCACATCAGGGATGGCACGGAATTCCGATTTCCGACTTCCGATTTCCGACATTTTTGGGGTCGGAATTCCGATTTCCGACTTCCGAAAAAATTGTGGACGTCGGAATTCCGACTTCCGATTTCCGAAATTTTTGATAAAAAGTCGGAAATTTTCGGAAATTTTTTTTGATTTTTTTTTCAAAAAATTAACAATTTTTTACAATTTTGGTTAATAAATTGCATTGAAATTTTCAAAAATTTCCCGGCGGCGCCTATCGGCACCGCCGCACGCTAAAAATCATATTTTTCTTGAGAAATTTTTGCCTCAAAATCGCTAAATTTAGTCATTTTTGGACAAAATTTGTTAACAATTTGATTAAAAATTATAAAAATTTTACCCGGCGGCGCCTATCGGCACCGCCGGACCTCGCCCGCCGTGTTTTCAAAATTTTGAAAAAACGCGCCGCAAAAAAAAAGGGTAAAATTTTTGATGAAAATCATTGAATAATTTTTTAAGGCAAATATCTATTTAAATAGATCAAAAATTTTTTGAATCGCATTTACTTGGTTAAGAATTAAAAATTTAGCCTATTATAATATTTAAAAAATTTTTTATTATATTTTATTCTTTTTTGAAAAATTTCCGATTTCCGACTTCCGAAAAATTTTGGACCCCGGAATTCCGATTTCCGATTTCCGAAAATTTTTGGGGCCTCGGAATGCCATCCCTGATGCACATCCAAACAATTCTTGTTTTCCTTCTTCTTTGACGCATAAAGCATCAAAATGCCAAGATCCGCCTTTGAATTTTTCACTTTTCATTGAAAGAGGGTTATCAAATTCTCAGAAATAATGCACCTATACAAGCTCAACCAATTTCCAGAAACTTGGAATGCATGATTCTGTCCTTGACAATATAGGGCGCACTAATAATGGCCCTGAAGGCTTTCACTCCAGCTTCAACAAGCGATTTTCGACTCCTAATCCACCTTTGGCAACGTAATTTAATATAAAAATACCAAAACAGAAAAAGAATTAAAGGTTTATTAGTCGAATCAAAGATGAAGATGAGTATAACGAAATCGGATGCGGCCCCATGAACTTGACCCAACTAGGCCTATATCTGAAGTATCTCGTTCTAAAAAATATCTTGAAAACGACCGTGCAATTCGAGACTTTGTTGTCCGTTTTGACGAGCAAGATCCAAATGATCGCAATGAAGAGAATTGGCTACGACATCTCCATGCAATTTCATTTCGTCTGACAACGAAAGGAATTAATAATTGGATTGAATAAACAAATAATCTTATTAATCTCCCGTTTGCCCTTGGGAAAGGCAATTTCATGAATAAATTTTTTTTATTCACAAACGGGGCGCAAATGTAAGGGGCGCAAATGTTCGGGGCGCAAATGTAGGGGCGCAAATGTAGGGGCGCAAATGTAGGGGCGCAAATGTTAGTGGCGCAAATGTAGGGGCGCAAATGTAGGGGCGCAAATGTTCGGGGCGCAAATGTAGGGGCGCAAATGTAGGGGCGCAAATGTTAGGGGCGCAAATGTAGGGGCGCAAATGTTAGGGGCGCAAATGTAGGGGCGCAAATGTTCGGGGCGCAAATGTACGGGCGCAAATGTTGCAGCACCCATATTAGTTGGCCAAGCTCAACAAATTAAATTGGAAAATAAAATGGCTAATTTCGAAGAATGGCATTGTTTTGTCGGCATTATTTGTAAATTCAAAAGGAAATGAGTGGGCAAAATTAATTTATTGCGCAAATTCAATTGCAAAAACGGAAGTGCGTGGGTTTTGCAAAGGTAAAAGGGTAAGGAATTTTAACATTGCAACAATTGTGCAAATAAAATCATTTTGCCAACTCTATTAACAGATTTAAACCCATGGCCATGACTGTATGGAGAGGAGCGCGACCGCGATTCGCGGGATTTTTCTGTCCGCGCTCCACCCATGGTAAAGCTAGCTTAACAAATGCAATTATCGTCTAAGTTTTGAAATTATAATTTATAAAATGATGAAGACAGACGTGGCATTTAAAAGTGGGAAAGAGGGAGGAGACAAATACTTTCGCAACATTAAATCAATCCCACCCATAAAATATCAAAATGTCCAACAAAACATAAAAACATATTATTTTTTAACCAAATCACGTGCATTTCATTTGATTTTCGTTGTTAGCAAATGATGAATAAGCTTCTCCCCTCCCAACTTCCTTCCGTTTGTTTCGTTTTTAAATGCTGCAATAAAATTAATTATTAATGTATTCTTTTTCCAATAAATTCATTCATTTTAATTTATTAAAAAATATATATTTGTTCCGGTCTACCTCAGTTGGGCCCCGGCACGTTTGGGCCCCAGCATGTTTTTGGACTATCTAACAACCTTGGTATCATTCGAGAGCCCTTAAGATGCTCTATTAGCCTGCAAAAATTCCAAAAAAATTCGTCAATTTTGAACAAATTTATGGCCAAAAAGCTTGGAAAATTTGGTTTTTTGAATTCTTCTTGCGGTAACTTTTTTGAACCTTAACGAAATTTTTCGGAATTTTGCAGGCTAATAGAGGACACTTAAGGCTTTCGAATGATACCAACAATGTTGGATTTGGTTGACCAACAAAAAAGTTATAGGCAAAAACTCGCTGGGGCCCAAACGTGCCGGGGCCCAACTGAGCGGTTCCGATTTGTTCTGCGTTTTTTTGGTGAATTTAAATTAATGCCTTTTTTTCATTTGACAAGCGCAATTTTCGCCTTTTTCGTCCTTTTTTCATTTGATCGGGCCAATTGCATTAGTTTTGGTTTGTTTAATTCCAATTTTCAAAGAAAATTCCTAAATTTTTTAGTTTTAACAATCAAAGAAATTGACGCGCTTTATTCTCAGCTTTTGAATTTGCCAAATGAACAGAAAGCCTTAGAAAATGAACTGCCGAAAAAGGAAATGAAATTAAAATTGGAATTGGCACTTTTTTACGATATTTCTCATCAAATATTTGTGTCGATGAAAACCAAGAAATTAACAAATGTTCAACAAAAATTAATTAAAGAAAAAAGAGTGGAATTTTCTGAGTTAGCGGAAAGAATTGAAAAAACGGACGAATGGACGGCGGAAATCGGAAAATGCAAATTATGGAAATTTTGGCATCATTTGAACATTTTTTTGGGTAATTAATAATTCATTTGATTTTTAAATAACATTTGAAAAATTATTGCCCCTGAAAAATTGGTGTCCATTTTTATTTTAGCGGAACAAAAATTATTATTAGGCGAAGAATTTGGACGAATGATTTTGGAGAGTGAAAATACGGGCAAAAAAATGATTGACTGTGAACAAATTGAGCAAATGTTGTCTAAAAATTATGAGAATGGAATTGGTAGCGACGAACAAATTGAAATAATAAAAAAATATTTGGAGGACACAAAAAGCGCAACGCATTTCAAAGCACTAATGGCACTAATGGAAGCCAAAAAAAAGGGAGAAAATTGGCAAAATGAGGAGAAATGGCATTGGCAAGGACTTTTAAAAATAAGAAATTATTATTAAGATTATTTCATTAAATAAAGAAATAATTAATATATTTTTATACCATATAAAATATAAGCCATTTTCTTAGGTATGACAAATTTTCAAATTTTTTTGAAAATAAAAAACTGAAATTTGAGTCAAATGTTGCATTCCAATTACGAAAAATGCGCATTGAGAATAATGAAAAGGCAATTCTCGAATTTAAAAGTGCGGTTGAACAGCTGATTGGACCAATTTTGCTGAGTCAAATTGAAAATCGGCATCCATTTTTAATGGCATTTGGTAATGGGAAATCCATTTGATGAAAAGAGTGCGGGCATTAGGCACTAAAAATGCCAAAAATGCACAAAACAACAAAATTTTATGCTTTTCGAAAATTGTTTGCAAAAATAAAAAATAATAATTTTAACTTAAAATAAAAATAAAAATATAAAAAA
This sequence comes from Heterodera schachtii, assembly GCA_023374025.1. NCBI lineage: Eukaryota > Metazoa > Nematoda > Chromadorea > Rhabditida > Heteroderidae > Heterodera > Heterodera schachtii. The sequence continues at coordinate 586,451 of SIJG01000004.1, forward strand.
ATCGAAAATTCAAAAAATAATATTTTTAAAGTCATTACGAACATACTTTTTGAAAAAATTAAGAGAGTATTTTAATCAAAAAACAGTGAAGAGCAATATGAAAAAGCACAAAATAGGTGTGAAAATGACTTTAAAATTAAAAGCTGGCATTGCCAAAGGCACCAAAAAAGCATAAAAAATCAGAGAAATTTAAAACAAAATTTAAAAAGTTTTCGATCCATGCCAATCAAAGCGCTCTCAAAATTAATGAAACATTTTTAGAATAATCGCACGATGTTCAAAAAATTAATAATAATAATAATTAATAATAATAATAATACATTATATTGATTTAATTTAATATTTTACTTCTCAAGATTTGCTGACTAATGCGAAATGGGCGGACCAATATTTGCGTATTTTATCAAAAGAGACAATGGTTGCGGGCAATGGCGAATTTCGAATTTCCTCGCGCATTTATTTTTCTCGAATTTTTGAAATATTTCAAAAAGTTTATTTACTGCAACGAAAATATTTGCATAAGACGGATGCAAAAATCAGCAACATTTTTAAAGAAATGGAAGAGAAATGGGAGGAAAACATTAAAATGTTTTCTGTCCTTTTCAAGGAGGACAAAGTTAAAGACATAAGTGAAATTGTGGAAATTTTGGACTTTTGGCAAAAATTGGCACTTTTGTACAACAAAATGCCAATGTTGGAGTCGCACGAAAAAATCCAACGGGTGGAGGAAAATGCGAAAGTTTGGCACAACGAAAGCCACTTAAAGATTCTTTTTGCACGGATGGAATTGGTCGATGAACATGCCCAAAATGTGCTCAGATTGTACGCGGAGTTTTTGGCGCAGCGTTTGCAAAATTCGCTTTTTGAAGGCACCGGCGCTTTGTACAGACTCAAAAAATTTCTGTGCCCAAAACAAATGGAAAAATTCGTTTCATTTGGACAACTGACGCAAAAGTACCCACAGCTGAAAGAGATACTCAGACGAAGTGAGCAATTAGGAACAAAAAGTGATTACTTAAGACAATGTCTTACTGTGACAGTAACCACTCGACCGATCAGTGGCTTATGTCACCAGCACGGATACTGTACTCATTTAACTGTCCTTTGGGCTTCTTTTTTTTTTGAGAATTCTGCCGGAGTTAATTTGCCCAATTTGTCGCTTAATTGAGTCATTTAAATCCCAATTTAAAAATACAAATAAAAATACTTTTTAATTTTTTAATTGCCATTTTAGGGCTGAACACTGTTGAAATAATGCAACTCCAAATGGTAAATTACATCTCATTGTTCGACTTCGATACAGCTGCTCCCCAATGGAAACAGTCACAGTTTTTGCTGGACAATCTCGCGTATTATATATGGTAATACAAGTGGAGGATACTGTATTTAATTTATTATTTATTTTCCCAAAAAAAGGTTCAAAGAACATTCAAAAAATCTGACAGAAAGCGAACAGAAAGACATGGAAGAAAATTATGCGAAAATGGAAATTTGTATGGATTCGGCCAACACATTTACGAATTTGGAAATCTTAGAAGAAATCCGTCTAGAATTTTTGCAACGAATGAACAAAATTTGGCGAATTAATTTTTTAGGCGAAAAAACATTCTTTTTTGGTGATTACGGTGGTTCGTCCACAGATGGCCAAAAGAGCATTTTGAAAAGCGTTTTTTTAATGCACGAACAAAGTCTGAAGCCATTGCTATTGGTCAACAATTTCCGACAAAAATTGAAAGGTGTATTTTTTGTTTTTGGTATTTTTGCAGAATAACAACGCCATGAGGGGCAATGGGCAGGTCGAGAATCTCGGCCATTAAATTTTTATTTTATATTTGACATAATTCGAATTTATTTGAAGGAATTTACATTGACACGGAGAAAATAGGCGGAGAATTGCATGAAAATTCAGCAGTGTTTTCAATTATCAAAGAACTTTGCCTTGGTGTACTGTACTCCGACGGTAAGGGAAGCGTTTGAAAGATCTCTCCAATTCTTTAAAAATACTATTTTTATATTGAATAGAAAAAGTTTTTGGTTACTCAATTTTAGTCACCCTAAAAAGGGACTCATTTTAGAGAATAATTTTGGTTTTCAGAGGAAAAGAATATGTACAAATTGTTGAAAAAATATTTTCTGCTTTTGATTCGAACTTCGGACGAGCCAATTTCAGAGGAGGAAAAGCAAAAATTCAACATCGAAACGTACAAAGCAAACAACGAAATTGTGGTGGCCAATCTGCTCAAATTTGTGTCGAATTTAAATGCCGAAAATGAAAGGCAATTAATTTGGATTGTAAGCGAAGCGGCGACGGAATTGGCCAATTTGGGATTAATACACACAAAAAGGGACAAATCCGAGGAAGAATTGGGTGAGGAGAGCATCGGAGAAAAACTGAGGAAAATTTGCTACTTCGAAAGCTTTTCATTTTGGCTGGCAAACAATGGGACGATGTTGAAAAGTGAAAAATGGAGAAAATTTATCCTCCAACAGAATTATGTTTCAAAGGTTACATTTTTATATTTAAAAATTAAAAATAGGCAAAGAAAATTAATGCGATTAAAAACCAAACGATAAAATTCAATTTGCCTGGGTTTATTAATCAAATATGAATGTAGAATTTCGTATATTATGATCCTTTTAATTGGAGAGCAGTGTTCATACGTTTGTTTGACAATTGTTGGAGATGACCAACAAATCCCCTGGGGGTACTAAAACTTTATTCAACTCAGTCAGATCACCATGAAAGAGTGATCAGCTGATCACCTTGGTGAACTGTTTTATCAAAAATTTTTTGTTTAGCTCAATTGGGGATGAACAATGATAAAAACCCAATTCATATTGCCCCGACTCGTCTAATTTTCCAAAACGTAAAACAAACAGAAAATCGCAGTTTATGAGTTGGGTTTCGTTCATGAGCAATACAAAATATTAGTGACTTTTAATTTCTTAGTTAATCCTATAAAATTTGGCATTTTTAACAGATACTATAAGCCATAATATAGAAATTATTGCAATTTTTTGAAGAATTAGTCCTCTTTTAGTGAAAAGAAATATATTTAATCTAAATTTTTTGTGTTGAAAGAAGAATTTAGCCTTTTGAAGTTTTTGTTCCTCCTATTTTTTGGTTTTATCATAGGCATTTAATTTAATTTTTTAATTATCTTTTCTTATTTTTAGGAGCAAATTGCGCAATTAAAACCATTAGCAGAAAAGGATTTGAAATGGTCCGAAAAGAATTGTGAAAATGAATTGGTCCATCAAAAAATGATTCAAGATTTTGCAGAGTCAAGTTGTGAGTTTCACTTTTCGCTGATAATAAGTTTGTCTGAGAAGTTTCACGAATTAACCAAATTCTTCGCCACAAATGCTTGGTCCTTGCCAAAACTGCGTAATTTTGGTAATTTATTTTTTAACTTTTAAATATATTTTAAAATCATTTATCCTTTTAAATACCCCCCCCCCCCCCCCCCCCCCCCTCAATTAAGCGACACTCAATGCGGACGAACAAATTGAGCTGTACAAATTGATTTTTGATTCTGACGAAAAAACGTCGCGCGAAGCGGAGACGAAATTGGCAATGAAACAATTAATTGGAATAGCAAAAGAAAAGGAGGAGAATCTGTTAAAAAACGTAAAAATTGCGGAAGAAATTCGAAATGCCAAAGCGCAGACTTTTGTGATGATGGCACTTTCCAAAACTTTTTGTCCATCCAAAGAATGGCCCGTGGATCGGATGCTTTGTCCACTTGGACAATACGCCCTATTTTTGAGTGAAAAAGCCAAAAATCGGCCGAAAGTCAAATGGGTCGCGCCGACTTTGTGCTTTTCCTGTGACATCGATGAGATTATTGAATGGCAAAGAAGCATTTTTAAGGACGAAAGGGTTGCGTTTTTCAAAAAGCATTTGAAAACAGCAACCAACGGAAAGGACGACGGAATCGTCCGAATTTTGCGCGAAAAACCGGGCGCATTTACCAAATTACAGCATTTAATTGACATACAGCCAATGACCGATTTATGGACCGATTTGGAAATTCGAGAAAAGCTGCGGAATGAGCACTGTTAAGTGAAATTAAATTGGCCATTAAGCAGAAAATTAGCTTTGCCGGTTAGCAAAAAATGGCATGGCATTTATTCCCTTTGTTTTTAAATTTGAGCTAAGTTTTTGACTGTTAGCATTTTCCAATTTGGCACTTTTACAAACATAATAATCTCTTTTCACAGACTTCTCAAACAAATCGCGTCTTTTGCACAATTATCGCCGCGCAATGTCCAAAAGTTCGTCGCCCATTGAGCGCCTTAGGGGCCGATTGGCCGCTGACGTTACGGCGATGGCCAACCATTTGTCTGCCCAATTCCCTAATGAGCGTCGCTTTTGTGCCGCGTCCTTCGCCGCCGGCGGTGCCAATGCTTCGCCCGCGCCCCCTTTTGCTTCTGCTCCTAATCCGACTTTGTCCTCACTTTCCCAATTGGTCGACTTCGTTTGGATTGACCTTCGCATTTTTTACGATCTCTGCGACTCGATTATCCCTTTGAATTTCAAATTCAATTACAAACGGTTGAGCCTTTATCAAAGCAAATATTTCTCGGGTAAGTGTCGCATTTTTTGCGCTTTCGTCGAGAAAAAGTGCCACGATGGGTTAAAGGATTAAAAGCATTGCCATGATGAGTGGGGTGACATTTTTAGGGGTAAATTTTTCGTTGTATTGTTTTCTTAAGAAATTTTGGGCAAAAGCCAAAATATTCTCTTTAAAAATTGCCAGAATGTGACTTTGACATAGAAAGTAGCACATTTGGGAAATTCGGAATTAAATTTTAGAGCTTCACAAATTCATTCAAAATGAAATCAAAAAACGGTCAAAAAATGCCCTGAAAAAATGGAATCAATGCCAGAATTTTGTGCAGACCATTTCTGAATTGGATTGGGTGGAGGAGGAGGGCGAAACAATTGCGCAACCGTTGGATTTGGTTCAGCAAATGCATTTTGAGACGGTGAAAAAGCATTTGTACGACGAAGAGATCGGCCGAGAAATGAGAGAAATATTTTTGGGTAAAAATATTAAATAATTTAAATGAGAAATAATTTTAAAAAGGAATTTCTAGGTTGTCCAAATTTGCTACAAATTGGAAGTATTTTTCTGCAAATTTCGGCAAAAGCGTGCAATGAAATTTGTGATGAAAGAAATTGTAAGCCAATGAAATTTAAAAAATATATTAAATATTTAATTAGGTAATTTAAATATATATTTTTTATTTAAAGATGATAAAAAATATAATCGAAAAGATTTACTGCAATTTTTGAAAATGGAAGACATAAAAAAATTATTTGAAATGAATGGAATCGCATTTAATGAAAATGAATTTGTGGTGAATAAAACTGAAGGAAAGGGGAAAAATGTGGGAAGAAATGAAACAAACGGAAAAAAGAACAAAAAAAGAAAAATGCAGAAAAGGAAGAAAAAAGACGGGGACAAAAAGGAGCAGACAGAGGAAGAAAAGGAAGAGGAAAAAGAGGACAAAAAAGAGCAAAAGGAGGAAGAAAAGGAAGAGGAAAAGGAGAAGAAGGAGGATGAAAGGGAAGACAAAAAGGAGGAGGAGGAGGAAAAGGAAGAGGAAAAAGAGTACGAAAAAGAGCAGACAGGGGAAGAAAAAGAAGAGGAAAAGGAAGACAAAAAGGAGAAGGAGGAGGAGGAAAAGGAAGAAAAAGAAAAGGAGGACAAAAAGGAGGAAAAGGAGGAGGAAAAGGAAGACAGCAATTCGATAAGTGATAAGAGAAGTGGTAAAGAGTCAAAAAATGAACAAAAAATGGAAGAAAATGCGCACGAAAAAGGCAACAGCAATTTAAATTATGTTTTGTTGGAGCAGAAAAACCTAATGGCATTTCTGGAAAGGGTAAATCCTCTTTTAAATTGTTTTAAATTAATCAGTGCCCTCGAGTGTACTCATTTTAAATTTGCACTGCATTTAGTGATCAAAATTTAAGAAGCTGGCAATTTTTTTGAATTTTCCCGGCGGCGCTTATCGGCACAGACCTTAAAAGCTCCCTGATTTGAAAAAATTGACTCAAAAATCGCGAGCAAATTTGGTTATTTTTTGTACAAAAACTGTTAATAAAGCTCACCTAAATTATCCCGAGGCGCCTGTCGGCACCGCCTTCTCTCCCCCTCCTCGGGATTTTGGACCAAAGTCTGAATTCAAAATTTTAACGGTGTTTGTTTGTCGTGAATTTAAAGAAATAATTTGATTTTTATTTAAAATTTTCTTCATTTTTAGTATAGTAATTTTATTGTGATAAATTGCGTGGCGGAGCAGAAAAATGTTTATGACAATTTATGCAAATTCCTTGAAGGAAAAATTAGAACAAAATTAATTGACAAAATTGAAATAAAAAATATAAACGAAATTGAAATTGGTGTAATGGACACGGAGGCGAACAGAGAAGAAACACTCAAAATTGTGGACGAATTGGTCAACCAAGAATTCAGGTGACAAATTGGGCGGGAGTAATTAATTAACTAATTAATTAATTAATCGGGGTGAATTGAATGAAATAATGTTGAGGGAGGGGAGCGGGTCACCAATAAATTAAATAAACCCTATAATTACCTTATCCCGAGAAATTTTGAACCTTTGAAGTGATTAATGCAAATACAAACCAAAAAAATGTCGCTCGCCCGAAAAAATTTATTATCTTTATTTTTCAATTTAAAATTTTAAAAAATTAATTTGTTAAAATTTTAGCATTAATTTTGGCAAAGTTTGGATTTTTGGCATTAAAATGCCAGCGAATGGCAACGAAAATTTGAAGGAACACTTGAGGAACTTAAATAGTGAAATGAAAATGGAATGTTTGCAACAGATGGGTCTTTTGTCGGCTGAAATTGACGAAACGGAAATAATTAACGAATTCCAAAAATTGGGTGCCAATGTTTTGTCGACGGTGGCGAAAAAATGGTTTTTGATGGACATTTTGGAGGACAAAAACAATTGGGAAAATGATGAAGCAACAAATCTATGAATGATTTAATTGATTCACTTGTTTTTTATATGTTTTATAGTTATCTTTATTTGAAAATTTTTTATAAATTTTCCAAATAAAATTTATGTGGCAAAAGCAACAAAAATTTAATTGATTAAATGCAATAAAACCTTTATTTTTGTTTATTGTTATTGCTCAAAAAAGAAAACATTTTTCTGAATTAAAAAACGGTTTTGAAAAAGCCCGGGCCCGGGGTTTAAATTTGAGTTGTAAAAAGCATAAAATTGCATTTTTCAGCTATAAACAAGCTTTTACTAATTTTCACTAACTAATGAACTAATTTCTGAGCTATTATCCTGTAGCTGTTTGACAAAGTTGGTCATACAAAATATGTTTTGACATTTTTATTCTTTTTTTGAAAAGAGGGGGGGGGGGGGGGAGGGGGCCGAAGGCCCCCTACGAGGCCGCGAAGCGGCCGAGCGAGTACCTTAAGCGCAGAAAAATTAGAAAAGAGGGGGGGGGGGAGGGGGGGTTCCTCTTAAAAGGAAAAAGCCGTCGCCAGCCAATGCCAACTTGGAAAGAATGTCGGCACTTTTCCGACAAAAAGCGTATTTAAGCAATAAAATAAGTCAACCAATACCAATCAATCAGCATCATTAATTTATTCATTAAATCAGCCAAAGATCCTTCAAAAATGTCTTCTCCTTCTCCGTCCGTCTCTCTGCTTGCCATCGTCGCTTTTTTCTTGCCAAAAGTGTTGCTGGCGCAGTGAAAGGCCAACTGATCAGCTGCCCAAATGGCGGCGATGCAACTCTTTTGGTCGACATCGAAGCATCTCTTGCCACTCATTCTGCTGGTAATGATGGACTAATGGATCAAACTAAGCCAATTAAGCAATAATAATATACCTTACTTAATGGGTCAGTCCATTCACCCGTAATAATTATTTTATTTTTAATTTTAAATATTTGTATGTTTTTTCCCCTTTTTGATGAGTGTGCCCACAGCCTCGGCTTCGTCCGTGCCATGTTCGCCATTGCCGCCTCCGCTTCTTCCCATGCCAGCAATATCAACGAATGGCAGGCATTGAGTGCCCAGTTTGGTCAGCAAATCAGTGAAATTGACTCGAAATGTGCCGAGTTTGGCATTGTCATTGCCAAAGTGCCCTTTGACGGCCCCAAGGGTAAACCAATTAGAGAGAATAATTAATTAATTATTTCTTATGCGATCCCTTAAGGTGATCACTCCCAACGAAATGTGCCTGGCACGGACAATGTTATTTCTATGCCCGGATTGACCGGCTCACACAAACAATGAAAATGAGTCAATGAGATAATTTTTGAGTTCATTTTGATTATTTGTCCGTCAATTAGTTGTTGGATTTGTAATTTAGCAAAAAATAATTATTAAACCGCTTAATTGGAATACATTTTGCATAGACTTATTTAATTGAAAATACTATTATTAAATAATTGGCATTTACTTACCGGCACTTTCTGCTTGCAAATTCATTTATCGCCCACTCTTTCCAACTTCGTTCGCCAACGCATTGAACATATTAGGGTGACTGAACATTTGCGCCCCTACATTTGCGCCCCAAACATTTGCGCCCCTAGATTTGCGCCCCGAACATTTGCGCCCCTACATTTGCGCCCCTACATTTGCGCCCCACACATTTGCGCCCCTACATTTGCGCCCCGAACATTTGCGCCCCGATTGTGAATAAAAAATTTATGAAATTACCTTTCCCAAAGGCTAACGGAGTGATTTTATCAAAAAATCATCATGCACATCAGGGATGGCACGGAATTCCGATTTCCGACTTCCGATTTCCGACATTTTTGGGGTCGGAATTCCGATTTCCGACTTCCGAAAAAATTGTGGACGTCGGAATTCCGACTTCCGATTTCCGAAATTTTTGATAAAAAGTCGGAAATTTTCGGAAATTTTTTTTGATTTTTTTTTTCAAAAAATTAACAATTTTTTACAATTTTGGTTAATAAATTGCATTGAAATTTTCAAAAATTTCCCGGCGGCGCCTATCGGCACCGCCGCACGCTAAAAATCATATTTTTCTTGAGAAATTTTTGCCTCAAAATCGCTAAATTTAGTCATTTTGGACAAAATTTGTTAACAATTTGATTAAAAATTATAAAAATTTTACCCGGCGGCGCCTATCGGCACCGCCGGACCTCGCCCGCCGTGTTTTCAAAATTTTGAAAAAACGCGCCGCAAAAAAAAAGGGTAAAATTTTTGATGAAAATCATTGAATAATTTTTTAAGGCAAATATCTATTTAAATAGATCAAAAATTTTTTGAATCGCATTTACTTGGTTAAGAATTAAAAATTTAGCCTATTATAATATTTAAAAAATTTTTTATTATATTTTATTCTTTTTTGAAAAATTTCCGATTTCCGACTTCCGAAAAATTTTGGACCCCGGAATTCCGATTTCCGATTTCCGAAAATTTTTGGGGCCTCGGAATGCCATCCCTGATGCACATCCAAACAATTCTTGTTTTCCTTCTTCTTTGACGCATAAAGCATCAAAATGCCAAGATCCGCCTTTGAATTTTTCACTTTTCATTGAAAGAGGGTTATCAAATTCTCAGAAATAATGCACCTATACAAGCTCAACCAATTTCCAGAAACTTGGAATGCATGATTCTGTCCTTGACAATATAGGGCGCACTAATAATGGCCCTGAAGGCTTTCACTCCAGCTTCAACAAGCGATTTTCGACTCCTAATCCACCTTTGGCAACGTAATTTAATATAAAAATACCAAAACAGAAAAAGAATTAAAGGTTTATTAGTCGAATCAAAGATGAAGATGAGTATAACGAAATCGGATGCGGCCCCATGAACTTGACCCAACTAGGCCTATATCTGAAGTATCTCGTTCTAAAAAATATCTTGAAAACGACCGTGCAATTCGAGACTTTGTTGTCCGTTTTGACGAGCAAGATCCAAATGATCGCAATGAAGAGAATTGGCTACGACATCTCCATGCAATTTCATTTCGTCTGACAACGAAAGGAATTAATAATTGGATTGAATAAACAAATAATCTTATTAATCTCCCGTTTGCCCTTGGGAAAGGCAATTTCATGAATAAATTTTTTTTATTCACAAACGGGGCGCAAATGTAAGGGGCGCAAATGTTCGGGGCGCAAATGTAGGGGCGCAAATGTAGGGGCGCAAATGTAGGGGCGCAAATGTTAGTGGCGCAAATGTAGGGGCGCAAATGTAGGGGCGCAAATGTTCGGGGCGCAAATGTAGGGGCGCAAATGTAGGGGCGCAAATGTTAGGGGCGCAAATGTAGGGGCGCAAATGTTAGGGGCGCAAATGTAGGGGCGCAAATGTTCGGGGCGCAAATGTACGGGCGCAAATGTTGCAGCACCCATATTAGTTGGTCAAGCTCAACAAATTAAATTGGAAAATAAAATGGCTAATTTCGAAGAATGGCATTGTTTTGTCGGCATTTTTTATAAAGTCAAAAGGAAATGAGCGGGTAAAAGCAATTTTGGCCTAAATTCAATTGCAAAAACGGAAGTGCGTGGGTTTTGCAAAGGTAAAAGGGTAAGGAATTTTAACATTGCAACAATTGTGCAAATAAAATCATTTTGCCAACTCTATTAACAGATTTAAACCCATGGCCATGACTGTATGGAGAGGAGCGCGACCGCGATTCGCGGGATTTTTCTGTCCGCGCTCCACCCATGGTAAAGCTAGCTTAACAAATGCAATTATCGTCTAAGTTTTGAAATTATAATTTATAAAATGATGAAGACAGACGTGGCATTTAAAAGTGGGAAAGAGGGAGGAGACAAATACTTTCGCAACATTAAATCAATCCCACCCATAAAATATCAAAATGTCCAACAAAACATAAAAACATATTATTTTTTAACCAAATCACGTGCATTTCATTTGATTTTCGTTGTTAGCAAATGATGAATAAGCTTCTCCCCTCCCAACTTCCTTCCGTTTGTTTCGTTTTTAAATGCTGCAATAAAATTAATTATTAATGTATTCTTTTTCCAATAAATTCATTCATTTTAATTTATTAAAAAATATATATTTGTTCCGGTCTACCTCAGTTGGGCCCCGGCACGTTTGGGCCCCAGCATGTTTTTGGACTATCTAACAACCTTGGTATCATTAGAGAGCCCTTAAGATGCTCTATTAGCCTGCAAAAATTCCAAAAAAATTCGTCAATTTTGAACAAATTTATGGCCAAAAAGGTTGGAAAATTTGGTTTTTTGAATTCTTCTTGCGGTAACTTTTTTGAACCTGAACGAAATTTTTCGGAATTTTGCAGGCTAATAGAGGACACTTAAGGCTTTCGAATGATACCAACAAAGTTGGATTTGGTTGACCAACAAAAAAGTTATAGGCAAAAACTCGCTGGGGCCCAAACGTGCCGGGGCCCAACTGAGCGGTTCCGATTTGTTCTGCGTTTTTTTGGTGAATTTAAATTAATGCCTTTTTTTCATTTGACAAGCGCAATTTTCGCCTTTTTCGTCCTTTTTTCATTTGATCGTTTGTTTAATTCCAATTTTCAAAGAAAATTCCTAAATTATTTTAGTTTTAACAATCAAAGAAATTGACGCGCTTTATTCTCAGCTTTTGAATTTGCCAAATGAACAGAAATCCTTAGAAAATGAACTGCCGAAAAAGGAATTGAAATTAAAATTGGAAATGGCACTTTTTTACGATATTTCTCATCAAATATTTGTGTCGATGAAAACCAAGAAATTAACAAATGTTCAACAAAAATTAATTGAAGAAAAAAGAGTGGAATTTTCGGCTCCCTGATGTTTCGTCACTGAACCTTTCGTCACTGAACTTTTCGTCACTGAACCTTTCGTCACTGAAATAAATTTTTAAAAAATTAAACACTATGCCATACACTTTATATTTTTTAGCCAAAACACATTAAATTTATGCTAAATAATATGAAATTTCACTTAATACACCATTTCCAAAATGAGCATCTGAAAAGTTTTGACAACCAAATTGGAAAATCTTGGTTTAAATCGAAGGCTCTTGATGAGCTTTTTCGAAACAAATGCTAGCCGATTCATGAGTAGAAAAAAGATATGGGCGTTCGAAAATTTGTTTTTTGAATAAATTTTCAATGGGTCTTGTTCTGCAGGTTGTTTGAATCCAGCAAAGAGTTGTTACAAATTGTTGTGTTGCAGATAAATGGACGATCTCTTAAGGCCTTTTGCCCTAGTTGTTGACCAGTACATTATAATCAGCAAAAATGTGTTATTAGCGTTCAAATTCTTTAATCATTCGCTTAACAAAATGCTTCTACTGGTTTGATTCAAGAAGCACTCTTTAAATGTTATGTCATCCCTCAAAATTTCTCGTCACTAAACTTTACAAACTTCCTTTACTCAACATTAGCCAAATATCTGAAATGAAACACAAATAACTATAAAAACCCGGGGGAGGGTTAAAGGTTATTCCTATGATCGAACCAATTCTAAAACAAATTAATCGGCCTACAAATCAGAAAATTTAAATATTTGACTGATATGTATTTTTTTAAATAAATTTGGTATGTAGGTATATAATTTTAAAAATTTAATTCGTTTTCTTTTTTAAAATTATTTATTTTATTTCAGTGACGAAAGGTTCAGTGACGAAAAGTTTAGTGACGAAAGGTTCAGTGACGAAACGTTCGGCCACCGAATTTTCTGAGTTAGCGGAAAGAATTGAAAAAACGGACGAATGGACGGCGGAAATCGGAAAATGCAAATTATGGAAATTTTGGCATCATTTGAACATTTTTTTGGGTAATTAATAATTCATTTGATTTTTAAATAACATTTGAAAAATTATTGCCCCTGAAAAATTGAAGTGTCCATTTTTATTTTAGCGGAACAAAAATTATTATTAGGCGAAGAATTTGGACGAATGATTTTGGAGAGTGAAAATACGGGCAAAAAAATGATTGACTGTGAACAAATTGAGCAAATGTTGTCTAAAAATGATGAGAATGGAATTGATAGCGACGAACAAATTGAAATAATAAAAAAATATTTGGAGGACACAAAAAACGCAACGCATTTCAAAGCACTGATGGCACTAATGGAAGCCCAAAAAAAGGGAGAGAATTGGCAAAATGAGGAGAAATGGCATTGGCAAGGACTTTTAAAAATAAGAAATTATTATTAAGATTATTTCATTAAATAAAGAATAATTAATATATTTTTATACCATAAAATATAAGCCATTTTCTTAGGTATGACAAATTTTCAAATTTTTTTGAAAATAAAAAACTGAAATTTGAGTCAAATGTTGCATTCCAATTACGAAAAATGCGCATTGAGAATAATGAAAAGGCAATTCTCGAATTTAAAAGTGCGGTTGAACAGCTGATTGGACCAATTTTGCTGAGTCAAATTGAAAATCGGCATCCATTTTTAATGGCATTTGGTAATGGGAAATCCATTTGATGAAAAGAGTGCGGGCATTAGGCACTAAAAATGCCAAAATGCACAAAACAACAAAATTTTATGCTTTTCGAAAATTGTTTGCAAAAATAAAAAATAATAATTTTAACTTAAAATAAAAAAAATAAAAAAAAATCGAAAATTCAAAAAATAATATTTTTAAAGGCATTAAGAGAGTATTTTAATCAAAAAACAGTGAAGAGCAATATGAAAAAGCACAAAATAGGTGTGAAAATGACTTTAAAATTAAAAGCTGGCATTGCCAAAGGCACCAAAAAGCATAAAAAATCAGAGAAATTTAAAACAAAATTTAAAAAGTTTTCGATCCATGCCAATCAAAGCGCTCTCAAAATTAATGAAACATTTTTAGAATAATCGCACGATATTCAAAAAATTAATAATAATAATAATTAATAATAATAATACATTATATTGATTTAATTTAATATTTTACTTCTCAAGATTTGCTGACTAATGCGAAATGGGCGGACCAATATTTGCGTATTTTATCAAAAGAGACAATGGTTGCGGGCAATGGCGAATTTCGAATTTCCTCGCGCATTTATTTTTCTCGAATTTTTGAAATATTTCAAAAAGTTTATTTACTGCAACGAAAATATTTGCATAAGACGGATGCAAAAATCAGCAACATTTTTAAAGAAATGGAAGAGAAATGGGAGGAAAACATTAAAATGTTTTCTGTCCTTTTCAAGGAGGACAAAATTAAAGACATAAGTGAAATTGTGGAAATTTTGGACTTTTGGCAAAAATTGGCACTTTTGTACAACAAAATGCCAATGTTGGAGTCGCACGAAAAAATCCAACGGGTGGAGGAAAATGCTAAAGTTTGGCACAACGAAAGCCATTTAAAGATTCTTTTTGCACGGATGGAATTGGTCGATGAACATGCCCAAAATGTGCTCAGATTGTACGCAGAGTTTTTGGCGCAGCGTTTGCAAAATTCGCTTTTTGAAGGCACCGGCGCTTTGTACAGACTCAAAAAATTTCTGTGCCCAAAACAAATGGAAAAATTCGTTTCATTTGGACAACTGACGCAAAAGTACCCGCAGCTGAAAGAGATACTCAGACGAAGTGAGTAATTGGGAACAAAAAGTGATTACTTAAGTCAATGTCTTACTGTGACAGTAACCACACGACCGATCAGTGGCTTATGTCACCAGCACGGATACTGTACTCATTTAACTGTCCTTTGGGCTTCTTTTTTTTGAGAGTTCTGCCGGAGTTAATTTGCCCAATTTGTCGCTTAATTGAGTCATTTAAATCCCAATTTAAAAATACAAATAAAAATACTTTTTAATTTTTTAATTGCCATTTTAGGGCTGAACACTGTTGAAATAATGCAACTCCAAATGGTAAATTACATCTCATTGTTCGACTTCGATACTGATGCTCCCCAATGGAAACAGTCACAGTTTTTGCTGGACAATCTCGCGTATTATATATGGTAATACAAGTGGAGGATACTGTATTTAATTTATTATTTATTTTCCCAAAAAAGGTTCAAAGAACATTCAAAAAATCTGACAGAAAGCGAACAGAAACACATGGAAGAAAATTATGCGAAAATGGAAATTTGTATGGATTCGGCCAAAACATTTACGAATTTGGAAATCTTAGAAGAAATCCGTCTAGAATTTTTGCAACGAATGAACAAAATTTGCGAATTAATTTTTTAGGCGAAAAAAAGTTATTTTTTGGTGATTACGGTGATTCGTCCACAGATGGCCAAAAGAGCATTTTGAAAAGCGTTTTTTCAATGCACGAACAAAGTCTGAAGCCATTGCTATTGGTCAACAATTTCCGACAAAAATTGAAAGGTGTTTTTTGTTTTGTTTTTGTTTTTTGCTGAATAACAACGCCATGAGTTGGTAATTGGCAGGTCGAGAATCTCGGCCATTAAATTTTTATTTTATATTTGACATAATTCGAATTTATTTGAAGGAATTTACATTGACACGGAGAGAATAGGCGGAGAATTGCATGAAAAGTCAGCAGTGTTTTCAATTATCAAAGAACTTTGCCTTGGTGTACTGTACTCCGACGGTAAGGGAAGCGTTTGAAAGATCTCTCCAATTCTTTAAAAATACTATTTTTATATTGAATAGAAAAAGTTTTTGGTTACTCAATTTTAGTCACCCTAAAAAGGGACTCATTTTAGAGAATAATTTTGGTTTTCAGAGGAAAAGAATATGTACAAATTGTTGAAAAAATATTTTCTGCTTTTGATTCGAACTTCGGACGAGCCAATTTCAGAGGAGGAAAAGCAAAAATTCAACATCGAAACGTACAAAGCAAACAACGAAATTGTGGTGGCCAATCTGCTCAAATTTGTGTCGAATTTAAATGCCGAAAATGAAAGGCAATTAATTTGGATTGTAAGCGAAGCGGCGACGGAATTGGCCAATTTGGGATTAATACACACAAAAAGGGACAAATCCGAGGAAGAATTGGGCGAGGAGAGCATCGGAGAAAAACTGAGGAAAATTTGCTACTTCGAAAGCTTTTCATTTTGGCTGGCAAACAATGGGACGATGTTGAAAAGTGAAAAATGGAGAAAATTTATCCTCCAACAGAATTATGTTTCAAAGGTTACATTTTTATATTTAAAAATAGGCAAAGAAAATTAATGCGATTAAAAACCAAACGATAAAATTCAATTTGCCTGGGTTTATTAATCAAATATGAATGTAGAATTTCGTATATTATGATCCTTTTAATTGGAGAGCAGTGTTCATACGTTTGTTTGACAATTGTTGGAGATGACCAACAAATCCCCTGGGGGTACTAAAACTTTATTCAACTCAGTCAGATCACCATGAAAGAGTGATCAGCTGATCACCTTGGTGAACTGTTTTATCAAAAAATTTTTTTTAGCTCAATTGGGGATGAACAATGATAAAACCCAATTCATATTGCCCCGACTCGTCTAATTTTCCAAAACGTAAAACAAACAGAAAATCGCAGTTTATGAGTTGGGTTTCGTTCATGAGTAATACAAAATATTAGTGACTTTTAATTTCTTAGTTAATCCTATAAAATTTGGCATTTTTAACAGATACTATAAGCCATAATATAGAAATTATTGCAATTTTTTGAAGAATTAGTCCTCTTTTAGTGAAAAGAAATATATTTAATCTAAATTTTTTGTGTTGAAAGAAGAATTTAGCCTTTTGAAGTTTTTGTTCCTCCTATTTTTTGGTTTTATCATAGGCATTTAATTTAATTTTTTAATTATCTTTTCTTATTTTTAGGAGCAAATTGCGCAATTAAAACCATTAGCAGAAAAGGATTTGAAATGGTCCGAAAAGAATTGTGAAAATGAATTGGTCCATCAAAAAATGATTCAAGATTTTGCAGAGTCAAGTTGTGAGTTTCACTTTTCGCTGATAATAAGTTTGTCTGAGAAGTTTCACGAATTAACCAAATTCTTCGCCACAAATGCTTGGTCCTTGCCAAAACTGCGTAATTTTGGTAATTTATTTTTTAACTTTTAAATATATTTTAAAATCATTTATCCTTTTAAATACCCCCCCCCCCCTCAATTAAGCGACACTCAATGCGGACGAACAAATTGAGCTGTACAAATTGATTTTTGATTCTGACGAAAAAACGTCGCGCGAAGCGGAGACGAAATTGGCAATGAAACAATTAATTGGAATAGCAAAAGAAAAGGAGGAGAATCTGTTAAAAAACGTAAAAATTGCGGAAGAAATTCGAAATGCCAAAGCGCAGACTTTTGTGATGATGGCACTTTCCAAAACGTTTTGTCCATCCAAAGAATGGCCCGTGGATCGGATGCTTTGTCCACTTGGACAATACGCCCTATTTTTGAGTGAAAAAGCCAAAAATCGGCCGAAAGTCAAATGGGTCGCGCCGACTTTGTGCTTTTCCTGTGACATCGATGAGATTATTGAATGGCAAAGAAGCATTTTTAAGGACGAAAGGGTTGCGTTTTTCAAAAAGCATTTGAAAACAGCAACCAACGGAAAGGACGACGGAATCGTCCGAATTTTGCGCGAAAAACCGGGCGCATTTACCAAATTACAGCATTTAATTGACATACAGCCAATGACCGATTTATGGACCGATTTGGAAATTCGAGAAAAGCTGCGGAATGAGCACTGTTAAGTGAAATTAAATTGGCCATTAAGCATAAAATTAGCTTTGCCGGTTAGCAAAAAATGGCATGGCATTTATTCCCTTTGTTTTTAAATTTGAGCTAAGTTTTTGACTGTTAGCATTTTCCAATTTGGCACTTTTACAAAGATAATAATATATTTTCACAGATTTCTCAAACAAATCGCGTCTTTTGCACAATTATCGCCGCGCAATGTCCAAAAGTTCGTCGCCCATTGAGCGCCTTAGGGGCCGACTGGCCGCTGACGTTACGGCGATGGCCAATCATTTGTCGGACCAATTCCCTAATGAGCGTCGCTTTTGTGCCGCGTCCTTCGCCGCCGGCGGTGCCAATGCTTCGCCCGCGCCCCCTTTTGCTTCTGCTCCTAATCCGACTTTGTCCTCACTTTCCCAATTGGTCGACTTCGTTTGGATTGACCTTCGCATTTTTTACGATCTCTGCGACTCGATTATCCCTTTGAATTTCAAATTCAATTACAAACGGTTGAGCCTTTATCAAAGCAAATATTTCTCGGGTAAGTGTCGCATTTTTTGCGCTTTCGTCGAGAAAAAGTGCCACGATGGGTTAAAGGATTAAAGCATTGCCATGATGAGTGGGGTGACATTTTTAGGGATAAATTTTTCTTTGTATTGTTTTCTTAAGAAATTTTGGGCAAAAGCCAAAATATTCTCTTTAAAAATTGCCAGAATGTGACTTTGACATAGAAAGTAGCACATTTGGGAAATTCGGAATTAAATTTTAGAGCTTCACAAATTCATTCAAAATGAAATCAAAAAACGGTCAAAAAATGCCCTGAAAAAATGGAATCAATGCCAGAATTTTGTGCAGACCATTTCTGAATTGGATTGGGTGGAGGAGGAGGGCGAAACAATTGCGCAACCGTTGGATTTGGTTCAGCAAATGCATTTTGAGACGGTGAAAAAGCATTTGTACGACGAAGAGATCGGCAGAGAAATGAGAGAAATATTTTTGGGTAAAAATATTAAATAATTTAAATGAGAAATAATTTTAAAAAGGAATTTCTAGGTTGTCCAAATTTGCTACAAATTGGAAGTATTTTTCTGCAAATTTCGGCAAAAGCGGGCAATGAAATTTGTGATGAAAGAATTGTAAGCCAATGGAAATAAATATTTAAAAATTAATATTAAATATTCAATTAGGTAATTTAAATATATTTTTTAAATTTAAGATGATAAAAAATATAATCGAAAAGATTTACTGCAATTTTTGAAAATGGAAGACATAAAAAAATTATTTGAAATGAATGGAATCACATTTAATGAAAATGAATTTGTGATGAATAAAACTGAAGGAAAAGAGAAGAGTGTGGGACGAAATGAAACAAAAGGAAAAAAGAACAAAAAAAGAAAAATGCAAAAAAAGAAGAAAAAAGAGGAGGACAAAAAGGAGCAGACAGAGGAAGAAAAGGAAAAGGAGGACAAAAATGAAGAGGAAAAAGAGGACAAAACGGAGCAGACAGGGGAGGAAAAAGAAGAGGAAAACGAAGGCAAAAAGGAACAGACAGTGGAGGAAAAAGAAGAGAAAAACGAAGGCAAAAAGGAACAGACAGTGGAGGACAAGGAAGACAAAAAGGAGCAGAAGGATGAGGAAAAGGAAGAGGAAAAGGAGGAAAAGGAAGAGGAAAAGGAGGACAAAAAGGAAGAGGAAAAGGAAGACAAAAAGGAAGAGGAAAAGGAAAACAGCAATTTGATAAGTGATAAGAGAAGTGTCAAAGGGTCAAAAAATGAACAAAAAATGGAAGAAAATGCGCACGAAAAAGGCAACAGCAATTTAAATTATGTTTTGTTGGAGCAAAAAAACCGCATGGCATTTGTGGAAAGGGTGAATTTTATTTTTAAATTGTTTTAAATTAATCAGTCCCTCGAGTGTAGTGAAAAACTCACAGATTTGAAAATTGACTCAAAAATCGCGAGAGAATTTTGTCATTTTTTGTACAAAAACTTAATAAATCTCACCTAAATTTCCCCGCCGCTAACAGAATGTTGAACAAAGTGAATTTAAAAATTTAATGGCGTTTGTCCTGAATTAAAAATTAATAATTTGATCTTGATTTAAAATTTTCTCCGTTTTTAGCACAGTAATTTTATTGTGATAAATTGCGTGGCGGAGCAGAAAAATGTTTATGACAAATTATGCAATTTTCTTGAAGGAAAAATTAGAACAAAATTAATGGACAAAATTGAAACGAAAAATATAAACGAAATTGAAATTGGTGTAATGGAAACGGAGGCGAACAGAGAAGAAACACTCAGAATTGTGGACGAATTGGTCAACCGGGAATTCAGGTGACCAATTAATTGTTCGGGGTTAATTAATTAATTAATGGGGGTGAATGATAAATGAAATAATATTGGAGAATCTGGGTCATCAATAAATAAAAAACTCTAAAATTACCCTCTTCCAATAAATTTTGAGCCTTTGAAGTGATTAATGCACAAACAAGCCACTAAAAATGTCGCTCGAAAAAAATAAATTATTTAAATTAATTCTTTCAATTTTAAATTAAAAAAAATTAATTTATTCAAATGTTAGCATTAATTTTGGCAAAGTTTGGCTTTTTGGCATTGAAATGCCAGCAAATGGCAACGAAATATTGAAGGAACACTTGAGAAGCTTCGATATTGAAATGAAAATGGAATATTTGCAGCAGTTGGGCCGTTTGTCGGCTGAAATGGACAAAATGGAAATAATTAACGAATTCCAAAAATTGGGTGCCAATGTTTTTTCGACGGTGGCGAAGAAATGGTTTTTGATGGAAATTTTTGAGGACTAATAATTGGGACAATGATGAAGCAACAAATCTATGAATGATTGGATTGATTCACCTTTATTTTTATGTGTTTTTATTGTTATTTTTATTTGAAAATTTTGTGTAAATTTTCTAAATAAAATTTTTATGCGGCAAAAGCAGTAAAAATTTGATTAACTTTTATTAATTTTTGACCCGGGGTTTATTTTGACGTGTACCTGTAAGCATAAAATTGCGTTATTCAACTATAAACAAGCTTCACCTATTTTTTCAATGAACTAATTTGTGAGCTATGAATCCGTAGCTTTTTGACATTTTGACACTTTTATTCTTTTTTTATTTATAATAAAAATTCCAATTATTTTCATCATTTTCTTGACAAAAACCCAGTCATTTTTTGCTGCCTAATCATCATTCATTACGTTCACCCATTTCTTGTTCATCGTCCGTTTTTTATCTTTTGGTTTAGGCTACGTTAATTATGTTATTAAATTTTATTTTTACGTTTCATTACGAAATTTAATTTTCTATCCTTGTCTACTTCACATCTCAAATCTTCGTTTTATCAACGGTAAGAATATTTTTGCTTATTTAAAGTTTTTTTTAAAATGATAAAATAGTTTCTTTATAATTTTTGTATTTTAATTTTATTTAATCTCTGCTAATAAAATCCGTATGTTTTTATTTATAAAATTATATTAATAGAATAATTATATTTATTTAATTGAATCACAGATTAGAATTTTAATTATTTTAAACACCAATTCTTACAATGCAAAATTATTAAATTTTTTTCATTTTTCATAAAAGTTACTCCACTTTTAACAATAAAATTAATTTTATTGATTATCCATTAATAAAGAAACTTTATTATTCTTCCTCAATAAGCAATTAAATGAAAACTGATCAGAAGAAATTTTCAAAAATTTCACGGCGGCGCTTATCGGCGCCCCGAGTTTTTTTTTATAACGCGCCGTGTTTAAAAATCACAAGTTTGCTCATTTTTCTGGTGTAAATCTGCTAAAATATTGCAATCAAATTTTAAAAAATTTTCCCGGCGGCGCCTACCGGCACCGCCGGATCCCCCCCCCCTGCCAGTTCCCAAAAAAGTTTTTTGAAAAAGCGTGCCGCAAAAAAATTGTGGTGAAAAGCAAAAAAAAAAAAAATAGACATGTCAGACAAATTTTTGAGCATTTTTTTCATAAAAATTTTGCCTCGGAGGAGGGGGAGGGGGTATTTCGTATTTCATAAAGCATATATCTTATCCGCCTCCTTCACCTTATCCAGATATGATTAATATTAATACTAAAACATTTAACTCCCACTTTCAATTTGTCTCGAGTTTTGTATTTTTTGAATTTTGTTGCTTAGAATTTATAAAAAAAAATTATTATAAAGTCTTTTAGCTTTAAATATTCAAGATTTGTATTTAATAAATCAATCTTTATCAAAAAAGAAAAATTTTTTTAAAAATCCGTATCCGTATACGGATCTGTACCTTTCTTGGGTACGGATTTTTACGGAGTACGGATTTTCCGGATTTTTAGTCCATAGGTCCGTCATCCGTGTGTGTGCCTAGTCCGTAATCCTGATCCTGATCCGTATTTTCTCAAAATACCGCTCTCTAGTTTTAACAGTAACACCTCAACTTTTTTCAACAGCTACTTTATGTTAATCTGCGGAAGTCTTCCACCCGATCATTTTGAAAACTTTAGTTTTTACATTACAATTTGCTGATTTGCGCATTTCAGTATTCATAAATTTTTTCATTTACTGTTTTAGTGAAAAATAAATAACAATTTGGCTTTAAATTAATATTTTACCAATATTATAATTATAAGCATAGAATATATTTTACCCATAATATTTTAAATAATTTATACTATTATTATTTGATTTTTCATAAAATGAAAAGTTTGAATTAAATTCTGCTGTATCCATTGACAGTGATCTTAACAACAATCAATTGGATGATCATCAAAAAAAGCGAAATTATGAATAACGCCCATTATGATGGTTTTTGACTAACGTCATAGCACCATCTAATGGGAGCCATCATCCATTCCATTACTTTGGAAAACTTTGACATGGCTGCGCTAAGGACTTCCATTTAGACAAATGCCTAAAATTTCTGCGCACTTAAGACGCACAAATAAGCAAAAAAAAAATATGTGTTTTCAGCTTGGTTTGGAGCTTCTACGATTACTTTTATTAATGCCTATTTTTGTCTATTTCAGAGTTTTTATTCATATTATGAGCCTTTGCTACCACTAATTGAACAGCAGTAGTGATTTTTATTTGAAGGTTTTGATGCTTTATTATCATAATGAATAATTTGAAAATCTATAAAAAATTAAACATTTTTTCATATTTAAAATCAGTGAATTATCAATTTTTACATTAATGCCAACAAAATGAGAAAATTAGCCATATTTGATTATATTATAGAATATTTTTATACAAATATTTCCATTATATGTAGAAATGTATTTTTGGCCTTTATTGTTTTTAATATTTTTCAAAGCTTTTATAAATAAATGCGTCAAAATTCGACCAAACTTTGATGAAATATTTGGTGACGGATGGAACAAAAACCAAAGTGAACAAACAGTGAAAATTGAAGAAAGCGAGCAAAATGAAAATTTGGAATTTTTTCATTTTCTTCAACCAAACGGTGATGAAATGGGAAATGACCCAATTGATCAAATGGCCAATTGGGAAGATCAAAACATTCTCAAAAGTGATCAGAGTGACAAAAATAAAGAAACTGATCAGCAAAAGAGAGAAATTGTTAATAAATTTGATGCAATTAAAGAAAAGTTGAGGGAAAAAGGAAAATATAAAAGGAAAGACCAAAGCAAAATTGAGTCAAAAATTGGAAAATTATTAGGCACAAGTCGAAATTCAATACAGAAATGGAAAAATGAATTAAATTTAAAGAAAAACAACAAAATGAAAAAGAGTTTTTATGATCAGAAAAAGAGCGAATTCATTGAACGATTGAATGAATTTAAAGAATTACATGGTCAAGGCAAACAAAAAGAATTTGTGAAGAAATTGGGCATTTCGAAAGAAACATTTCGCAAATGGAAAAAAGAATTAATGCCAAATGACCACAAAAGTAATGATTTTAATCATATTATATATAAATTATATAAATTCAGATGAGCACAAATTAAGAAAGTTGAAGCAATATGACGAAAATAAAGATTCAATCCGAAAATAAATGAAAAAATAATTGCCAAAGAATTGGGAATTTCACAAGACAAACTGAGAATGTGGAAAAAGAAATTTGCTTCCATTTGATCACTGATTTTAATTTATCAATGATTTCCTAGGAGTTATAAAAAGCATTATCCATTGAGCATATACATTTTATATTTGTTATAAAAATTTACGTGTTAAATGACGTTTGGGCATATAAAAACATATCGCACAAATTGATCGATTTTAGAAAAATCTTAAGAAAAATATTTTAATGGATCAAATTCTTTCTGTTTGCCTTGGGCATATAATTTTTTAAATTCATCAAGTCTTTCAAATGAATTTGCGCTTTTTTGCTCATAAAAACAATTTTTCATTTTGTTGTTTTTCTTCAAATTTAATTAAATAATTTTGCAATTTTTATCTCAATTTTTCTTTGGTCTTTCCTTTTATATTTTCCCTTTTCCCTTAACTTTTCATCTTCATCTTGACTTTAGAAGGAATCATTTGTATACTTTAATGTCTGATTGGAGCTAAAAATTCAATTTACGTAAAAATTTTTTTTATTGCTGCTAAGGCCCTTTACAATAGTAAAAACAAGTTAACTCATTGTCGTAATGTCCACTATCCAATTGTCCGTTTCTGTCCAAATGCGTTCACTGTCCAAATTTCCACTGTCCAAATTCCACTGTCCAAATGTCTGTTTCTATCCAATTGTCCGTTTCTGTCCAAATGCGTTCACTGTCCAAATTTCCACTGTCCAAATTCCACTGTCCAAATGTCTGTTTCTATCCAATTGTCCGTTTCTGTCCAAATGCGTTCACTGTCCAAATTTCCACTGTCCAAATGTCCGGGAGCCTTTTGATGTGGTGGTAATTTAAGTTTAGATGTGCAAATGAATTAAGCAATAATTAGTCATAAGAATTAAGAATTGTGGGTGTGGTAGAAATGACCAAATTATGATGGGTGTGGTACAATTTCCTTGTCTTCCAACGCAATTGGAGGGGAATACTCTAACCGACTGATGACTAGGGCATAAAAAAATGGATATAAAATCGCGAAATATGGGCATAAAATGGCAAAAATATGGACATAAGTTTTTTTCAAAATTGAGGGTGTAATTTCTCAAATTTTCTTCAAAAACTTTAAAAAATAGACAAATATGGTATTAAATATTATTTTAGAAAAAAAACATGATAAAGCCAATTTTTAATGTTTAGCGAAAAATCAACCTGAAAATCGAAGTTTTTTGCTAAAAATTGTGATTTTCCATTTATTAAATATTAAAAAGCATTCAACCATTTTATCCTAATAACGAATAATTTCCAATGGTAAATTGTAAAATTTTTGTCATTTCATTTCATTTCTTTTATATTTTATTTTATTGTATAAAAAATTAATTGAAATGCTTTAAGCCAATTTAAAGAAAAATTTGTAATAATTAATCATAAAAATAATTTTTAATTTTTTAGAAATGGAATTTTATGTTATTTTTTACCTTATTGTAAGTATTCATCTCATTAAAACAAATTCTACGATGAATAAAAACCCAAAAATATTATTTAATAGAAATAATAAAAAATTTTGTTTTCAAGAAATGGAATTTAATCTTTTTATCTTTGTGCTATTATTCATAATAAATGTGGAAAACTTCAGCTAACTTTTGCGAAATATTTGGCCAAAGATGGGAAAATGAAAAAATGGAAATGGAAATGAAACTGATCAAAATTCAAATTGGCAAAATGAAAATCAATTGAATTCTGCTGTTTCCATTGGCACTGATCAGAACATCAACCAATTGAATGACGAACAAAAAATCGAAATTATACATAAATTTCATTCGATAAAAGAAGGAATTAAGAAAAAGGGGAAATATTCGGAAAAAATTTGGATGAATGCGAAAAAATTATGAAATAACCGAAATGAAATTTATAAATGAAAAAAGGAATTTGGCATTGAAATTGGCAAAAATAAAATTGCAATACATAAGTAGGGCAGCAAAAATTTTACAATTTTTACTTGATTATTTAATATAAATAATTTTTTATAGTAATATAAGACAGTTGATTAAAAATAATAATTTTTTTTTCCTTTCGTAAAAATAAATTATAATTTAAAATACAACAAAAAGAAAAAATGTAATTTAATTAAAAATATAATTTATTAAAAAACTTTATTTAATGCTTTTTTAAATCTTTGATTGAATAAAAAACAGAAAAACAGGCATTTTAGATAAATGAAATTTTACATTTTACTTTTTGTGTTATTATTCATAAACAATTCAATAAACAAAGCTTTGCCTGTTCAATTGATTAAAATTACTCTCAAAATTAGGCCAACTTTTGATGCAATATTTGGCCAAAAATGGGAAAATGAAAATATGGAAAATCCAACAAGCAAAAGATTTAAATTAAACTGTCAATTATGAGAATTCCAATCAATTTGATGATCATCAAAAAAGCGAAATTGTTCATAAATTCATGCCATAAAGGAAGGAATTAAGAAAAAAAGGAAAATATTCGCGAAAAATTTGGAATAAAATTGAACAAAAAATTGGGAATTGTTCGTATTAAAAATAAATAAAAAGAAATATTATAAAAAGAAAAAAATGGAATTTGTTGAACGAATTTATGATTTTAAAAAGAATACCTATCCCAAAAAAGGAAAACAAAAAAGCATAAATTTGTGAAAGAGTTGGGCATTGGTAAAACAACATTCAATAGATGGAAAAAGGAATTTGGCATAAAATGAGGCAAAAGTCAATTAAATCAATTAATTATTATTTACTTGTTTTTAATTTTGAATATTTTAGGTGGAAATCGCTTTTCTAATGAAGAAAAAATGAGTAAAATGAAAATTTATTATAAGATGAAAAAGGGAATCTTTCATTGACTGACAAAGAAATTGTTGCATTTTTTAAAATCTCTTTAGACACTCTAAAAAATGGAAAAATAACAAAAATAATTTGTAAAATTTAACAAATAACGGCGAAGCAACTGCAGTAATGAATATGAGAAGAAAATAGCAAAGAACAATTTAATTTTTCAATTTTTCACTAAATTTTATTGGCATTGTATATAAGATTTTTGGACTCGATCATTGAGTGTGAGGGATCGTTTGAGTGTAAGTGCCCAAATAAGGATTCCGATGCTTAAAATAAACCGAAAAAATAAAAAAAAAAGGAATTTTTTAATTTTTAATTTCAAATTTTATAATTTAGTCTATAAATTTTTGAAAAATTTATATTTTTTTTTCAAATTTTTCGATTTTCTACTTGGCTTTTTGTTCGAATTCGGACCCAATATGCGAAATTGGTCAAAATGAATGTCAGCGTGATGGCCAGCCAGAAAACCATCTTATAAACATATTTTCAAAGTTTTTAAAAAAAATTTCTTCCAAAAGGGTGGGGCATCGACAGAATTACCCAAAAATTGTTGTTTTTTGTTTGATCTTGAATTTTTCAGTTTATAATAAAATTTATTATAAATAATTTGCAATTTAATTATAATTTTTTTTAATAAATTATTTCAAGAACCCGTGCCCGTGTTATTGTTGAAAACGGGGTTTCACGGGCGCACGGGTTTTACGGGTTTTTTTGTTGTTGCTCGTTAGACCGTAATCCGTGTTCGTGCCAAGCCCGTAGCCCGTGCCCGAATATGTGGAAAATGCCTATCTCTAATCTACAGTAATAATATTGCACTCCAAAAGGATCAAAAATTATGCTATTTTTAATCCCATTAACCACGAAAGCATTATCGAATTACTCAGTAATATTTCTCGAAACAATTAAATACATTTAATAAATGATGTGAAAATTAATGCCATGCCAACTCTATGTTAGCTGGATTTAGCGCTAAACAGAGACGAGAACCAAACGAAGAGGAAAAAAACCTTTTTTAATTTTATTTTAATCCTCAAATAAAACCGACGAAATTCCATTCCATCAATAGGTTCAGGTACAACAAATTGGTTTAAAAATCAAAATTGCAAGAAAAAACGACCCCTCATCTGCCTAAAGACTAATTTGCAACTCATTTCAATTTTCCTCTTTTTCTCATCTCCATTTTTGCTTCAAAATTTACTTTTTTTCAAGTCCTAAAATTATTTTCAAATTTTCCGTCACATTTTTCACATTTTTGAAATTATGAACCTTAAATGACTATTGATATTTTTTCACATTCGTTGTACACAGTTTCAATATCTTCACATTTTTTGGCTAATTAGCAGTTAATAAAATTTTAGGTAACTATTAAAAAAAAGGTAAAAAGTAATTAGAATTACAAATAAAAAAACAACATTAGGTCGGTCATTGAGACTAAAATGAAAATTAAGAAATTTACGATAATTTTTGTTTTTTCCATTTGCTTAGGGTGGGCGGAGAGATTTCCAAAAATTCAATTTCTTTGTCACTCAATGAAGGATTTGCTTTCTTCATTTTATAATAAATATTCATTTTTCTAGTTTTTTCTTCATTTGAATGCGTATTTACACCTAAAAAAATTTTAAAAAATGAAAAATATAAAAATTAAATAAAATTATTTACTTTTGTTCATTTCAATGCCAAATTCCTTTTTCCACCTAATGAATGTTTCTCCACTAATGCCCAATTCTTTCACAAATTGCTTCTGTTTTCCTCTTTTTGATAATTTTTTTAGCTCATTAATTCGTGCAAAAAACTCCTGCTTTTTCTTTTTATAATAATGCTTTTGATTTATTTTCTTTTCTTGGCTTAAGCCAATTTCTTTTTTCCATTCGTAAATTTTGGTTCGATAAATTCCTAATTTTTTTCAATTTTTCTTTCACAATTTTAGTCCAAACTTTTTCCGAATATTTCCCCTTTTTCTTAATTCCTTCTTTTATCGCATGAAATTTGTGTATAATTTCGCATTTCTGTTGGTTATCCATTTGATCGTTGTTCTGATCAGTGTCATCAATGACATTTTGTGAATTCGAATTTTGATCATTTTCCTCTTCCTTTTTTTCTTTTTCCCATCTTTGGCCAAATATTTCGGTAAAAGTTGGCCGGGTTTTTCCATTTTTTTCACACAAATTATTCTCAACTGATAAAGATCCGTCGAATGAATTGACTATTAAAAACAATATCAATTTTAGAACATAAATTTTCATTTTCTGAAAAATAAAATAATAATAATCATAAGAAATTGCTTTAGCTAATTTATGAAATGGTTACATTTAAAAAAATAAATTCTAATTAATATTAAATATTAATTATTAAAATATTATGTGGTAAATATTTATTATATGATTAGAAAATTATTTAATGTTCGTAAAATATTGAATAAAAAATTATGTAATGGGGATAAATACTAAAATGATTATCCCTCTAGAAAACAGCGGAACCAAAAATTTTATGTTTACAAATTTTCTCCGCCCAATGCCAAATAATTATTTATTTTTCAAGAAAAAAGTAAACGAAAAATTAAATTTAAAAAGAGAAAAATAAACGAAATCAAAAAAAATAAATAAACAAATTTTACGAATAATGGAACGCGCAAATTTTCAAAATGATCGGGTGAAAGACTTTTCCGCAGATTATTTAACATAAAAGTCCAAAAACCATGGGTCCAATCCGGCATAATTTCTCGAGGTGCGGAAATAGGAAAATAATTTTGGTTTCATTCGAAAGTGCTTCATGAGTTACGTTTAAAAATAAATCGACTGGATCTGAACATCACAATTGAGTCCCAGTGAAAACGAACATTTCAGTACCAATGAAAACGCCCGAGCGAGAAGCGCCCCACTTACTGGCCGACGTAGTTTTGGTTTCAAAAAACTTGGTTAATTTGGCGATAATTTTTTTGAAATTTTTGGAGGCTAATAGAGAACTCTTAGGGCTATCGAATGATATCAAGAATTAAAAATTTAGCTGAGTTTGAGCAAAGTAATTGGTCGTTTACAATTCAACAATTTTTTACAAGTCAAACAATTTCAGAACGACCTCATCCAGAGCCGATTAAATTGTCCGAATATGATAATTATAGCTTTGTGTTGTGTCCGAACCAACAGATTGAAATAAACAAATATTTATTTGGAGCACAAAATAATATATAAAATGGTCAAGGCGAAGGGGAATGCAAATAGGAAATAAATGACAGAATGAACTAGGGAGGGAGGGAAGGCAGCGCTTATATGTGGGGAGGAAATGTGCATAAGGAAAATGAGTGAACAAAGTTCACTCCATTATCGATTGGTCTCAAACACCACATTCGTCCCTCCTTCTTGAAGACGTGATCAGGCCGAAGGGTCGAAGATCTTCGGCTTCTTGCGCTTCCGCGTTGAACGACGAGGTTCATCATTGGCCTGCGGTTGTGGCTGCTCCGGTTGCTGTTGTTCCTCCGGTGGTGCTGGCAGCTGCTGTTCGTCGTCCATCACTTCGATCGGAACTTCGTCCTCTGAGTCCGAATTGTCCGCACCTTCTGAACTCGAATTGTCCGAAGGCTCTTCGGTCCAATTTTCTTTCAACTGATCGGAATGTCTTTTCCACATTCCTCTCGCCGTCCGAACGAGGAACATTGCCGATCCAATTTTTCGGGTGATTTGTCCCGGGATCCATTTAGATCCGTCGCGATAATTTCTCGCGTAAACTCTTTGGTTTACCTCGAAATTTTTTTGCGCATTTGTCCCGCGGTCAAAATTCCGTTTCATTCGTTCCGCATATGATCCTTTTGGCACTTTGGCTTCATCAACTTCATTCGCCGCTGTTGGTTTTACCAAATCCAACAAGGTTCGAAGCCTGCGGCCGAAGAGAATTTCTGAAGGGGCCAATTCCGTTGCGGGGTGCGGCGTGACACGATATTTAAGGAGAAATTGAGATAATGCAATTTCTTGCTTCATCCCCTCCTTTTGGAGCTTGCTCATGCCTTGCTTGAAAGTTTGAACAAATCTCTCAGCAGCTCCATTCGATTTTGGGTTGTATGGCGCGATCGTTGTATGGACAATTCCGCGTGATTGGCAATAATCACCGAATTCTTTTGAAATAAATTGCGGTCCGTTATCGGACACAATTTGTTCTGGCAGTCCATGCGCTGTGAAGACAATTCTCAGCGCTTCGATCGTTGCCAAGGCCGTTGTTGTACGCATTCTGACCACTTCAGGCCATTTGCTTTTGGCATCCATGATGATCAACCACATCGATCCCCAAAATGGTCCGCAAAAATCAATGTGAATTCTTTGCCACGGTCGTTCCGGTGATTCCCACGGGTGCAATGGCACTTTCCGCTCATCCGGCGCCTCTTCTTGGCAAATTCGACATCTTTTTCGGATCATTTCGATTTCCTTGTCGATGCCTGGCCACCACATCTTCTGACGTGCCAGGGCCTTCATTCGGACCATCCCTGGGTGGGTCGCGTGCAAAATTTCCAACCTTTTGGTGCGAAATTTTGACGGAATGATTGTCCGATTTCCAAACATGATGCACCCTTCCATTAAGGCGAGCTCATTTCGGATGACATAAAAACTTTTTAGTCCTTCTTCGACTTTTTGTGGCCATCCTTTTTCGATGAATTCTCGCACTTTTTGAAGAATTCCATCTTTTTTCACTTCTTTTGCGATGACATTCACAGTGACCGGCAAACACGAAATGTTTTCAGCCTGAACTTGCTGAACTTCCACTCCAACGAGGTCGATGTTTGTCTCTTCCGGACAAGGCAACCGCGACAAACCGTCTGCGTTGCCAAATTCCTTTGTCGAGCAGTACACTACTTCAAAATCGAAGTTCATCAATGTCAAT